>JAJMGE010000060.1:0-64450 GCA_030568475.1 Suhomyces choctaworum
AGGGATTCCGTTTACTAAGCGCTTGGGTGGGGGGGGGGGGGGGGGGGGGGGGGAAATATTAAGGCTACCATGTCCACTGACAGCGGCTTGCTGGTCATTGCATGATTGCTAGCAGTGCTCGGTTGTAGCGCGGGTCCAGACCTGTGCACTGTCATTCGTGGCGGGTATCCTGTTCCGTGCCCAGAATTCACATTGAGCGTCGTTTCCATTGGGCCAGTGCCCGTAGTAGCGGAAACATCCGCGCGGTCCGTGAGAAATGGGCTGGTGGCATCGCCGCCGTTAAGAGGCTTTTTGGCGACATCCAGAAGGGTCCAGGAACGGGAACACGGCGCGCAAAACAAGCAAGTGGCTTTGCCGCCGAAGGTCTGCTGCAGCAACGGGGCGAGTGGCTCGGAGCGCCCATGTGCCGAATCCGAGCCGCTTGCCCTTAGTAAATTTCATATACGACTGGTCATGTGACCCCAGCCATGGGCGTGCCTATTATTGGCAAAGTTGCCTTGCAAGTACAAATATTCCCCGTCACCAGTTCGATAACCCAGGGAATCCCAAGGCAGCTACCTGGTTGTCTCTTCCAGTTTCGCTCCGCTCCGCACCACCTCCGCTGCTCCAGCCTGTGGCGCTCCCTGTCCGTTGTCGCCGTTTTTTGCACCTTCCTGAAGCAACTCTCATAGTTGTCCCCAGCAAATGTCCCTAGCCACCCCACCCTCGTCAAAGGACTCACCCGTGACGCCCAAGAAAGGTTTTCTTCGGAACATCCTCCGCAGGTCGTCGCTGCGGGTAAAGTCGCCGCCCAGCACCGGTTCCCCAGAGTCCACCTCCACCAGTCTCAAGAGCTCTGCCTCCGAATCACCACTAAATGCGATGAAGTCCAGCAGAAAGCTCCCCAGCTTGAACAGTTCGCGCTCACGGGGCCGCAGCTCCAAGGGTTTCATCGACGACGAGAATGACAGCTTGTACGACGACGACTTGGCCGAATTGAACATCGACTCCGATGTCAGCACCACTTCCTCGTCGGGATCGCCCCACCCCAGGAACGGTACCCTCGGAACGGTGGTTCCAGACGACAGCTTCAAAATGGACTTCCCCATGGTCTCCGACAACCTCAACGACCAGGTCAGTATATCGGGCTACTCCCACAACGAAGATAACCCATGGACGGGGCTCAGCTACGAGTCGCTCCAGTTCCCCAAGTATGTCCGCATCACCAAGAAGAACAAGCACAGTCCCAAGGCCATCAACAAGTTGTTTTTGGCCCAAGAGCTCAACACCGAGTCTGACTCGGAAAAGGCTTTCCATGAAACCTCCTCCAGCGGTGAGGACGAAGACGACGACGGCCGCCTCTACACGGGCGAGGCCCTCAGCATGGCATCCGGCGAAGACACTTTATCCGACAAAAAGAACAAAAGCGAATTGTTTGTTCTTGAGTTCAGCAGAGACGGCAAGTTCTTGGCCGCTGCGGGAAGAGACGCCACCATCAAGATATGGAAGGTCATCTCGTCTCCCTTGGGCAGACTCGAGTTCAAGAACAATTCCTATACCACTTTGAAGAAAGATCAGAAGGGTAAGGGAAAGTCCGCTGCGTTTGACTTCGCTCCTGTCTTCCACCAAAAGCCATACAAGATCTTGAAGGGTCATACCCAAAGCATCCTCACGCTTGATTGGAGTAAAAACAACTTCCTTATCTCGGGAGGCATGGACAGAACCGTGCGATTGTGGCACACCGAGCGTGATGAATGTCTCCAGACATTTAGCCACGAGGATTTCGTCACCTGTGTAAAGTTCCATCCCAACGACGACCGTTTCTTCATCAGTGGCTCTCTTGACAACAACGTGAGGTTGTGGTCCATTTTGGAGAGAAACGTTTCCTTCAGCAGAAAGTTGGGAGACAATGTGCTCATTACGGCATTGTCGGTAACACCAGGAGGAGAATATGTCATAGTGGGCGGATTCTATGGAACGGTGTTTGCCTTGGAAGTGAATGGTTTGCATTTGAAACAACGAGTGGATATTAAGGATCGATCCATTGTGCATCCGTTCCTTCACAAAAATGGTAACAAAATCACCGGCATATCAATATACCAGACGCCTCATTATGTTGAGTCAGATGATGGCAATCCCTTGGACAAGTGGACTTTCTTAATCACCACCAACGATTCCAAAATCAGACTTATCCATCCAAGCCAGAAGAAGTTGGTCACTAGATTTAGGGGCCACACCAATAATTCCTCATCGACATACGCATCGATCTCTGAAGACAATAACTATATTATTTCGGGATCAGAAGACCATTGGTGCTACGTATGGGAGAATAATAACAGCATCATCAACAATAAGGCTAAACAGGCACTCAAAGAATTGTTAATAGAGGGCAAACATCACTTTAACGACCTTCAACATAAACACAAGAAATATGCCAAACTCATCAATGATAACAAATTGATCAAGAAATTGTTGGAGTCCGATGAACAAGCTGATCATATTTCCAACGAAAACAATAGTTATTCTTCTTTCCACGCACATAGTTCGACGGTGAACGCTGCAGTGTTTGCACCCGAGAGTACCAAGAACCTCTTGGAGTTGTCGGATGATATTATATTCGATTTGGTAAAGAGATATAAGGCCTGTCTGCTGTCTTCCATACCAGAATGTCGCGACAAGGAGGGAAGACTTCGCAAGCTTATGAGCGATGATGAAAAGGGGCATATTATTGTGACGACGGACCGGAATGGTGCTATACGGGTCTTCAGGCAAGACCCCGCGTACAGAGTCCGGAAGTTTTTGGCAGGAAATTGCAAACGGTCTAAGCATGGACCGGAAGACAAGTCTGGCAAGTGTCCAGAACTCCCAAATAAGGTGAAATTGGAGTTCCCCACAGTGAAGAGGTTAGGAAAACATGGAAAAATGCCTAGCCATGAATACTTTGGTTTTAAAAACAGACATCGCAATAGCAACAAAGTGAGCACTACTCCTAGTACAGATTCCCGGTCTGTACTAAGCAGTACACCGAGCTTTAAAAATGTACCTCTGACACAGACACTGTCCACACTAATTCTGCATACGGGTGACACTATACCAGCCACATCCTATGGTTCAGTTATTGATGGAGAAATCAATATGGATGTCAAGGTTCCCGCAGCAGAGGAAGTCGAATGTGCTAACGAATAATGATATGATTCACGTAACCGAAAGTAGTAGTTATACAGGAACCCTGGTTACACTTAATTTACATTTATTAAACATTATAAAAGTACAATTAACCAGACCAATATTGGTAGCCCTTTGGTTGAGTAACACTGATGGGCTGTTTATCAAGTTCGGCTTGCTTTGCGTTGTGGTCATTGGCAATCGAATTTTCTTTATTGTCCGATTTCAATGGGTTGAGCGACTTGCTGATCTCATTGACTCTCACGGGTTTCACCAAGTCTTCCAAGACATCAGTCAACTCTGGTCTCTGTTCCTTTAACGTTTGTATCTTTTCGAATTGAATCCATCTTTCGATCAACACTTGCTTTCTTTCTAAGTTCAATTGGTTTTCAATCTTCAACAAGTTCTCCTCCAATGTATCTAACTTCTTTAATTTATGGCTGAACTTCTCCAAGGTCAACTCGGTTATTTGATTTATTAAGTTTGTCTGCTCAAGAAGAGAGTCTTGCACATTTTCACTGGCGTTGGATTTCAACACCTTACGCCCCTCATGATCCTTGACGATTTTCTGAACTATGTCGGCTATCAACGTTTCGTTGTTTTTCATTAGGCTGGTTTCTTTCTTGTTCGAGTCTTCAATTATTCTGTCCAAGTACTTATCTTCAATTGGCAATTGTATGAATTTCAACAAGCACTGTTCCTTAGTCTTTGTGGAAACATGTTCACTAATCTTTTCCCATTGGCCGTTTGAGTTGGTAAAGATAGAGCCATTAGTTGCATTGGCAGAAGAGTCGTATGTTCCGAACATCTCAATGCCTTCAAGTAATAATAACACTTCTTGTTCCGACCACTCCAGTGCTTCATCTGCCTTTTGCAACTTGACGAAGTCCGAAGCCTGGAAGTTCAGTGGGAATAATCCTTGGTCGTAACATAATTTGCACAAAATACTGGCATTATTAATCGTAGAGCTTGTGTTGTGAGCATATGTTTTAATCTTCAAGTTATGATATCTGACTGTAGTGGCATCTCGTCCACAGATGTTACAGAAATACTGGACCACTGTGTTGTTCTTGCCGGTAATCTTGCTGTTTGATGTAGTGTAAATGTTTCTTCTTATTTCCAAGTTCAAATTGTTAGAAGAATGCGTCTTGGAATGCTCTTGCTCGGAGGAAGATACCTTTTTGTCAGAATCTGTAACTAGCTTGCCTTTTTCCGGAGTTAATGGCAACAAGCCCGTTGGTGTGTCCAATGTGATTTGGAAGTGACCAGTGTATTGTGGACCAACGATTGCAGGCCTGGTCTTAGGGTCAATCTGATAATTGATTAAACCCCACTTTTCCAAAAATTGGTGAACTCTGATAATGGAGGCAACATCGCCCGCCAAGTTTCTTCTGACAGCAGTGACTGTCAAGTATTCTATAGGGTTAATACGGTATGCATTAATCATGAAGTCTCTGATGTTCTTGTAGATTTCGGGAGATTTGTAGATGGAACGGGTAGCGCTATCAACAAAAAAGTCGGGAAACGACTTCTCTTCTATAGAATGGACCTCATCCAAATTGAACCACTTAGAGAACGAGGGAATTATCACATGGGCGGCTTGTTCTACCAAATAAGATCTAGCCTTTTCTTGGAATTCACTCTTCACTTTGGTGACATCGCTGCCTGCTTCTTGGCCCATTTCAACATCGCCATTGGTACCATTTCCAGTTCCTTCAGCCACGGATGTATCCTGAGGCACATTTTGAAGACTGTCGGCAATATCGGGCTTTGTTTCCGGGTCAACTGAGGTCATGCTGGATTGATGTGCCCTCACGGTTTTTGAACTAGACTTGAAGAATATGTTTGGAAGAAGGTTTGTTTTTTCGTTGAATGGAGTCGTGTAGCGATCAAATGCACTCAGCAAAAATGTCAGTCCCGCACACTGTCTTCTCTATAGTGGAGCAGTGCGACACGGCGGCTGCGACATCACATCAAGACGCGTTATTTACGACCAACGATTCCACGCTACATCACCACTGACCATGACCAGCGCTGCTCTTAGAAGGCTGTCGCGCAGAGTGCTGAAGCACAATGACTCGTATCGAGAACTGAGTGACTCTGAGTCGGAGGCTGAAGCCCAACAAAGCGACTATGAATCCACCACCACACACGCTCCCAAACCTACGAAACGGGCTAAAAAGTCCAATGCGGGGCCAAGCTCCAAGAAGATCAAGACAACACGTACAGGAAAGATTCCGCGGGCCCGTAAAGTCAACGTGGACCAATTAGAGGCAGAGTTGCCCGAAAACCACCTCTATCAGGCCTTGTCCCATCCTGAGATCGACACCCTGGAATTGGCGTTGGAATGGATCGAGGCATTTGAAGAAGACGAAGAGAATAGCAGAAATGATGCCATCACCGTGCTTATGAACTTTATTCTCAGAAGCTGCGGTTCGGTCTACATGTTTGAGGCCCACGATTTGGTTAACCTTGAATCTGCGAGCGAGACTGTGGGGGAGCTCACTATGCTTTTCTCCAACCAGAAATCACACAAATACTCATTTAAGGCATTTCCGGCTTTCAGAAAAAATGTGCTTTCATTCTTCGAGGATTTGATAAAAGTTGCTCACGAAAGGGGTCTCTTGTACAAGTACGGAGAGGATGCTGATTCCAATCAAGATGACGAAACTTACTTGGCATCGCCTTTGATGAACCAGCTCTTAACATGGATTTCCTCCTTGAGCTCATGCACCATCAGACCCCTCAGGTATGTCTCGACATTAATATTGCTAACAGTTCAGAACCAACTTGCTCATGTTATTAATATTGTCGTTCCCAGCTTGGAGAAGGCACAACGCCAGTTGACCAAGACAGGCCAAAGGAACAAATCAAAAATAGATACATTGACCAAGACGGTGGAAAGTTATCAAAATCAAAAGGATACAATTTTGGAGTACTTCAGTGAAATTGGAAACATCACTTTAGGTCATAGGTACCGTGATATAGACCCCGTAATTCGCCAAGAATGCTTGAAATACTTGGGAAGTATGATGACAACCTACCCGGACCATTTTTTCCAACCTAATTTTCTTCGTTATTACGGTTGGTTGTTATCTGATCCTTCCGATTTGGTGAGACTTGAAGTGACAAAGGTCTTGTCAAAGCTATACAAACGATCCGATGGAAAAAATAAAGTTGGAACAGTGAGCTTGAATATCGGCTTTCGTCAATTCACTGAAAGATATAAAGAGCAATACATCCAGATGAGCAAGTTTGATGCCGACATAAATGTGAGACTACACACTATCAGCATATGTTGCGAACTACTAAAAATCGGATTCCTTAGCAAAACAGATTCCTATGAGATCATATCTATATTTTTCATGCTTACTAACGAATACTCCGAATCCTCCAAGAAAATATCTCAGTCTAATTTGTCTAAACTCAGATCGGAAATTGGTAAGTTCGTTTGCATTTTAACGGAAAGTAACTTGAATGAGCTACTTGAGAAGTACGGCTTCTTTATTGAAAATTATTCATCGGGCCAATTTGGTGAAGAGGAGGGCAAACTATCGTTTGAGCATTGTTTGAAAATGAAAGAAATAATTCATATATTGCGAAGCGCGGTCTCATTTTACGAAAGTAAATTACCCAGACTCGTTCAAACTAGTTTTCTGCACAAGAAAAATGTTTCGGAATTTTTTGGGCTTGTCAGCTCCATGCCGTTGTTTGAAAACATATGGGAATTTGCACTCCAGTATTTCACACTTGATTCATATGCTATTGAGTTTGCACCTAAAAATGATGATTTGACAGAAGATAGCACAGAAATTGAGGAGTTTAAGGCAGTACTTGATCTCTCTGAAGAAGCCGATAAGGATTACTTATTGTATTTTATCAACGGCTCAATCGAAACAATGTTATCAAGGAAGGGTTCTGATATATTGTCGATCTTAGTGAAGATAGTAAAGCTTATTCCATCTATTGAGACTATCCTGACAAGATCAAATAAAAAATTGAACGTTTTCCTATCAATATGGTATCTGTTGATTGAATCGGAAAATGAGTCTACGAACATTTTCACAGCATTTAAGGAATTGGATAAGATTGAAGTATATAACGACATTACCATAAGTTTGCTAAAAAACTATCAGTCATACGATGTTGGAGAAAATGAAATTGATTTGGAAATAATCGAGGGATATGAGAAGCTATTTGATAAATTATTGGCAAATTATAATACATTAGCGGCGTCTGGTGTGATAATCTTGACTTCTGATATAAAAATGCAGGTACAAAAACTAATCGAAGAATTATTGAGTGAATTGAAGGATATCTTCACAACGGGTAGCATCGAAAAGGATAATGCATCAAATGAAAATGAAATCAAAGAGCAGAAAAGAATACTTGCGACTTTTGCAAACATCTCGGGTCCATTGTTAAAGCTTCAGAAGATGGGCGACTATGTGGACCTTAACGTGTATTTGAATGCACCAAGCGTGGCAACGTCATCTGGAGCGGTTCTTTCAATATTTCGCATTATAATGAATGACTTAAAATCATTCGACATGGAAGTTCTCATTCGCAATTGGGCCCAGAACTTCTTACAAGCAAGTGACAGATTGGTACAGTGTTTTCGAACTATACTCGACTTACAATTGATTACAATGTCCTGGAATTTGGAGAAGACATTGCTAGCTGAGGGGGAGGAAAATCAGTCCAATTATGACATATCTGACATATTTGAAAATCTAACTCACTTAGTGCCAGGAATTATGGGTACGCTTGGTGCAGCAGAGAAGCTGATCTCATATATTGTCGATAATGATGTTACATCCAGGTACAATTTAATTAGAAAGATATCGGATATCCGCACCTTGTTTTTGGCCAAGATGGCAGATTTGGTAACATCGCTAAAAATGCTTTACGTCAAGTTCAAAGGTAACAATCTGTTCACCAATTTCGATGAGTTCTTCGAAGAGAAGGAGAGTGTTGGATATAAATATATCGCCAAGCCCATTCCCGAACATCTTCAAGACCAGGTATTAGATGTGTTTTTGTATAAGGAATTGTTATTGGCAAAATCGCTCGAGGTGGATTTGGACAGGACAGATAAGGAAAACGTGAACATCGAGGACCTAGTAACAGAAGAAGAATTCGAAGTGGAAGAAGAAATTCCTCAGCAGAGCATGTTTGACTCTGATGAAGACTCAGACGGAGAGTCGCAAGGAAATAGGAGATTGAGCGAACAGAGGAGAAAAAGCATGGAGGAGTCGATTGCGAAGCGCGCCAGACAGAGAAAAATCTGGGGATTTGAGAAGGAGTTGTGCGTGTTCACATTAAAGATTTTCGTCTTGCTGGATATGTCAATCATCGACTCGAGGATCTACAAGCGGGTGAAGTTGAACGCTGGGAAATTGGGAGGAGTGTTTGCTCGAATTGTGCAGCAGCATGAAGATACTAGAGAAATGTCTACGCTGAGGGATAGACCGCCACAGGCTGGTACTTTTGTGGCAGGCGAAAATGGTCAGGGGCAACAACCGTCCGGCGTGCCAAGCGCGACAGGCCAAGAAGATGAGGTGTCGCCTCAAATAAACAGGGAACAGGGATACGAAGGCCCAGAAATCCCAGGCAGCGAATAATATGCCAAACAGGTGCTCCGATAACCGGCTTTGCTTCCCTGGGATACCTGGGCTGCTTTATCTGATCGGATATCACAATACAGAGTTTATGACCGAAAGTAGCCCAGAACATGGCCAGTAGCATATTGCGAGCACTTCACGTAGCAGAGGCACCCGACCCAATCACGGCAAAGAGAATAGCCGCCCTAAATCGGCTAGCTTCACCCAGGTCAATACCCAAGATAACTCCAGTGCATTCGCCGGCCAAAAGTGGTGGTTCTAGAAACGGTGCACGTCAGGCCATTTTCGTGCGATGGCCCTGCGGCTGAATTACTGCGAAAACGAACACCACCACAGGACAGAAAGGGTCCCCATGCGTGTGGCTAACACTAAGCCGGAGCCGAGTAGGTTCTCCGTCCCTTCATATAGCCTTCCTCGTAAGCCGGTGATCACCCCGGCTAATACATGCCCTTATTACCACGCAATTTTTCTTGAACATGGCTTTGTTCTCCATACAGAATTCTTGGCACACATGAACTCACCTGTTGGAACGGCTGGGGACAGAAAAATCTAAAAAATCAGTAGAATCTATATAGTCTACAGGCGGCGTCGCTGAAAGTTATCAGATCGTCAACAGAAAGAAACCCGTTCGCATCATGGTGAACGTGTTCAACGTACAAATCTTCTTTGTGGTGTTCAGAGAGTCGCTAGAGGCGGTGATCGTGGTGTCGGTGCTTCTAGCGTTCTTGAAGCAGGGGCTTGGCGGCGCTACCGAAGACCCAGTGGTGTACAAGAAGTTGGTCCGACAGGTGTGGATAGGTGCGGTTCTAGGGGTGTTTGTGTGTTTGGTTCTTGGGTGTGCTTTCATCGGTGCCTTCTACGGATTGGGCAAGGACATCTGGTCCAAGTCGGAGGATCTCTGGGAGGGCATTTTTTGTATCATAGCTACGGTGTTGATTTCGTTGATGGGTATCGCCATGTTGAGAATCAACAAGATGAAGGAAAAGTGGAGAGTCAAGTTGGCTCGTGCTCTTGTGAAGGAGCCCACCAACCGCAGGGACAGATTCAAGATCGGCTACCTCACCAGAAAGTACTGTATGTTCATTTTGCCCTTCATCACCACCTTGAGAGAAGGTTTGGAAGCAGTGGTGTTTGTGGGTGGTGTGGGATTGAACCAGCCGGCGTCGTCTTTCCCTATTCCCGTGATATGTGGATTGATTGCCGGTATCCTTGTTGGTGTCGCCTTGTACTACTCGGGATCCACAGTGTCGTTGCAGATTTTCTTGGTCATCTCCACATGTATCTTGTACCTTATTGCAGCCGGGCTCTTTTCCCGAGGAATCTGGTACTTCGAAAACTACAGATACAGTCAGAATACTGGTGGTGATGCTGCGGAAAACGGAAGCGGTCCTGGTACTTACGACATCAACAATTCCGTGTGGCATGTCAACTGTTGCAACCCATTGAGTGATAATGGTTGGGATGTGTTCAACTCCTTGTTGGGTTGGCAAAACTCCGCCACCTACGGCTCGGTCATTTCCTACAACATCTACTGGGTGGTTGTCATTGCTGTGATTGTGTTGATGCTTTACGAGGAAAAGACGGGTCACTTGCCATTAACCAAGAACTTGACCTTGGTGCAATTGAACCCAATGTACCACATTAAGGGAAAGAAGAAGAATGATTTGACCAAGGCGGAGCAAGACGAATTGTTTGCCAAGGTCAAGAGACAAGAGATTGGTGTCGAAAGCATCACCGATTCTTCAGGCGAAAATAAAATCGCCGAACCTGAGAAAACTGTATCCTGATTGTTTTGTTCAACAAATAACACACATACACACAAACACACACATTCAAATTAGTTATTTGATTGGATGAAACAGTATGGGTACAGTCGTTTTTTTGTATATTTGATTAGGGGCCGAGCCATTTGAAATGGGCAATTTTAATAATAATGCGGGTTACACATGTAGATTTTTATGGTATTACTGTTTAATATCATCAACGTATATGTCTGGAGTCACAATGTTTCGCGTCACAAATCTGTCATCTATTGTTCATTCCTTTGCTAAATGTCCCAACTCGCACATGTCCGCACATTACAGCAAAACTAAGGCTTTTGAGAGTATTACAAGATAAAAACGAGTATTCAAAATTAGCTATTGCTAACACTATGAGGACTAAATTTAAAAGACCTACTCTGGAAAAACTTTCTATTCAAAAAAAAAAAGAGAACCCACGCCGGGAGTCGAACCCGGAATCTTTTGATTAGAAGTCAAACGCGTTAACCATTACGCTACGCAGGCAGGTGATTTATTTAAAAAATCGCTCGAATTAATATCATCGCTTAAAAGTTGGAACATTCTCTTTCTATGTAAAATTTTAAGCACATCTATGTCAATCGCTAATCATTCGTAAATTAATACAGACTATTCTATAACACAATTATATGCGTTGACTCTTACCTGTAGCAGCCAAGCACTCGTTCATTTCATCTTCTTCTTGTAGTCAGCAAAGGACAATTTTTTCACTATCTTTGGTGCCGCCGGTGAAGTTGGTCTATCAGATGGTAATGCAGATGGCTTCTCAACAGCAGCTTCAACTGTGACGTTCTTACTAGGAGTATCATTCAATGAGGAAGAAAGTTTATCTTGCTTTTCTTCATTCGCTTTCAAAGGCGTGAATGCTTCAGCCAACAATTTGGTTTCCACTTCCTGGACAATAGGTTTGAGATGACGGTCAATCGACTGCTCGATTTTGACAATTACATCGGGAACGATTGGAATGGGAAGAGTTCCGTTAAGCTTGCCAATATCGGTCTCCTTAAGAGCTGCTTCCTTATTCAACCTCTCAAGCTTCTTGACAAAGTTGTTGTTTTTTAAATACAACTCTTGCTTGTTGGCAACCAGGAATAATATCAGCGACTTCTTTCCGTTTTCTTCAACATTGGCATGTTCCGTATCTTCCTGAATATCTCCTTCTTGGTGTTGACCAGACAAAGTCTCTGCACTGACAGAAAAATCCATCTGAATCCTGTTCACCCTTTCGATCATTCTTTGACTCCAAGAAACATATTCCTTTTGCTTTTTGGGAACAACTAATTCTTCCTTGGCTTTGGTGAGATTGAGGTTACTAATTGAAGACGCTTTTCTCGTTGATCTCAATAAATACGAAGTGGCCTTCTTTACTTTGAAAATAGCACATGATGAATAACTGGATGAAGTCGAGCATCCGCATTCTGCAAAGTGTAGAAGGTTATCCACACAAGTTATCAAGATTGACTTATCGGAATTTGAAAGTTGCTCAAACTTCTCTGAGTTGTTATTTCCATATAACTTCAAAATTGGATGTGATGAATCCCATTCCCAGTTTAATCTTAATTCTTCTTCCGGAGAGTCTGACTTCAACTCTATATCTTTTGAAGTGACAACAAGGAATCTAAAGGAGTTTGTTTCGGGTATATACACCCTCTTTATTTTGCAGTTTGCCGTATTCGGACAAGACTTTCTAATAAATCTCGATTCATTTCCAACAAATCTGGAATCTAGAATGATATCTAAATCTCCATTTTTAGATGAATCCGGGATGGAAGTTTTAAGAACCTTTGGCTTAGTAGTTCCCCAATCCCAGTACTGGCTCACAGCATCATCCACGTAATTAGAGAACAAGTCGATTTCACCAAAATATTCAATTATTGGAGTTCCCTCTGGGATGGTGTCGTCTTCTGAAACAGAAGATACAAATAAAGAAAGTTTGGAAATACCATTGAACTTCTGCTTCTGATTATCAGAATAGGGTTTAACTTGGATCTTGGTCTTATTGTATTTGTTCTTTTTGATGATGTTGACTTTATTATCCTGATAATACTTTTGCTGATTTGGCAACATCTTTTTACTAAACTTCAAACTCTTGAACTTCGACAACGGCATAATTTCAGTGTCCAAATAGTCCTTTTTTCCCTGCTCAGTTTTCGACAAATTCAAAAACGTTCGATGAAACTCACCACCTAACTCTTGAATTTGCGATTTAATACCCACTCGCTTATAGTCATTACTGTGCAAGGTGAAGTATATCGACTGGTAAGATTCAGCTGTTGTACCCTCTTCCAATAATTCATTGTCTTTGTTGGGTAAGATATCCTTAATCACTGCAGTCGATACGGTGCTAGTTGTGCTTGAAGCAGAAGCGAGGCCGCGTTCTTGACTTGAAGAATCCATCACAACTGCCTTCTCCACCTTCCGTTTCTTGTCGGACTTTTCTGAACTCAGGACCTTTCTCTTTCCTCCTAGTTGAGATTGCTCTTGCTGCTGAGCAGCCTCCTGTCCTTGTTTTTTCCGCAGTTCTTGGTGAAGATGCTGCTGGTGCTGATATTCTTCACTGCGATGTTGTACATCTTGGTCATCTTTGTCATCGATGGTAGACTTGTCCATATCTAATCTGTGCAAGGTTTCCTTGCGACATACCTGGGGATCGAACTTGCCCCATTTCTTTTCATCACAGTAGTAACACTTGTACTCTTCCTCCGGGACTTCTTCACTGGTTTTATAACCCATACACAAACAATGCTGCCACCTGTAGCATATATCGCATTGAATGGTAAACCCATCATCATCTTCAATCCCACAGATACACCCAATGAGCCCCGAGTCCGGGTCCACTTTATATGATTCCAATGGAGGAGGCCTTTCAATGTTGGGTTTGGTCTCGCTAGAAGTGGTATTTTCTGTTTCCTTTGATGCAATAATAGGAACTGCAGATATGGATGGAACAGTAATTTCAGCCTTAGCAGCTACCGGAATTGGTAACTTCACAGGTATAGACAGGGTTTCGGATATCTTCTCAGTGGGCGGTAATGGTAGAGGAATAGAGGCCACATTAGCTACCGCAGATTGTTTTACCTTTGGTTCAGTAGATACGGTGGGCTGTGGAGCAACAGAAAGTGGGTTTTCAAGCTTCGAAGCTTCGTCGTCTGTCTTCTCATCATCGGTCTTATCATTTGCCTCAGTTTCAGGCAACACAAGCTGCTTGGGATGTGATGGTTCATTTATGTGAGAGCTTGGTTTGGCAGATTCCAACGCTTCGTTCTTGACCACCACAGCCTCTTTGTACTTCAAAGGTAAAGGTATGTCTGCAGCAGCAGCCAAAGCAGCAGCAGCGATGACAGCGTTATTGTTGCTCCTTTCTCCGGTTTTGAGATTAATTCCTCTTGCCAAGGCCACGTTGGCAGGGCCCGGGGAATAGTGCTGCAGTCTCTTCTCTGCACTTTCAGGAGTCGACTTCGATCTCTTGTGACCAAAACTGCCCTGGGCCGGAAAACTGGTTGACGGAGGAGATACAGACTTCTGGGTCAACTTTTGCGTACTAGCGGGATTCTGTGCTGGAGCATCCTTTCCCGTTCTTTGCGGTTGAGTTTCTGGGCTATTCATCAAGTTAGAGATGGAGTTCCTGGGCTTGTGGGCCAGGCCGTGCGGATTCTCATTTTCCGGTCTGTAAGGCTGCGGTGCTGACGTCGGCGAGTTGATGATGTTTCTCAAGGAATGCTGAGGAGGCGTCGTTGCCTTGGGGAATGGGAGCTGGGAGGCATGTGGATGGCGGGACGCAATCTGTGGTTGTTGTTGAGCCGATATCGGTTGCTGGCGGTTCTGGTAAGGATACGAGTACTGCGGCACGCTAGGTTGGGCGTGTATCACGGGAGGAGACCGGAGCAGTTGATGGGAAGTCGAGTACTGGGGGCTCGAGTAGTGGAGGATGGAGGGCAACGATTGTTGTGGCGGAGACACACTTGGAGCAGTCACTGGTGCGCTTCCTGGGAGGGACGTCTGTTGCCGTGGGACAGGGGGATTAGAGCCGTAGCTGGACGGACGTATTGGGTCCGCTGATGTGGGATTCAATATGGACGACATGCTATTGCTCACGGGGCTCTTGAGGGCCTGGTTCGCTGGAACATCCTGTGGTGGCGGGGGGCTTGGTCTGGAGGGTTTGGAGTCGGAGCCAGGACTTTGCAGTCCAGGATTATGGTGGTGCTGTTGCTGGTGCTTTGCTGCCACGTTGGCGAACATCAACAACGTCGAAGCGTCCTGGAGAAGCTGTTCGTCCTCCTTTTTGCTCATTTCCAATGGGGGATGGGGTGCTCAGCCGTGTTGGTTCTGCTAGTGTACAAGGAAGGGGAAGAAGAACAGGACTGAGCGGGAAAACTCACGCACGGGAACGACGAGGTGGTCTAGGGTCTCGAGTGGGTGGAGTAGAGTGAAAGCCGAGGGGTGGCAGATGTATTGGAAGCGAAATAGGCGACGTATTTTTTTAGATGGATTTGTGAGTGCACAGCGAAAACCCTTAAACGATCGTATAGTAGCGAGGGAGGGCTGGCAGTCTGGGGGAACGAAAGATGGCAGTGCGAGGTAGCATGACAAAGCATGCCACCGCTTGACGCGGTCTACGAGCTCGTCTAACACATTTGCATTACATGGGCCTATTTACATATGGAGAAGATGCTGGGGATGGGCGACCTCGGGAACAGGGTTCATCGGTCTTGTGCAGAGCCTTACGGTGCGGGCTAGACTGAGACTGAAGTCTAGGTTCCACTAGGCTTGTAGCGGAGAAAAAGCAGCTGCGTAGGGAGTACTGCAGTGTCTGCCATGGCGGCTCGAGAGGACTAAGTATGCGTCGCTATTCGCTGGCCTTCTGCTGCTGTCGCTTCTGCAAGTACTCGAGCTCTTTCTTTAACGTGTCCATTGCATAGTACACCTTGCTCTGCAAATAGAACGAGTTCCCCTTTTCCTTGGAGTTCACATCAAACAAGTAGGTGTACTTCTCATCGATCTTGGCCATGGATAAGTCCTTCTTCTCCAAGTCCAAGATCTTCAACGCCTCCTCCACAGGAATGCCTCCCACGGAGTTGACCTTGGCGGTTCCGCTGGCTCTGGCGGCGCCGCCGGCGGCCGACGCCTTTGCTGCCTGCTTGTAGGCTTCGCTGAACGCCTTCCCGAACACGGTAGCGCCGGTGAAGATCACGTTGACTATCAATCTGTGGGCCATGGTTGTGGTTGAAGAGCGCCACTGAGGAGAATTTTTTTGTTAGTTGGGGTGTGTGCAGGACAACACCGATGGTGGCCTTCATCGAAGGGTAGAGAATACGAATGCCACCGGGAAATCGGGCTCAAGAGGAGAACTAGGGGACAACCGGAGTTGTGACTACACTTGTAGCACCATGCTTTCATCTGATATTCATAGCCCCGCAAGCGGCGCTCTATCAGAACTTCGTCAAACACATGAATGCCGTCAACAAACGTAATAATCTAAAAGACCGAAACGAAACACTCGCTGTGGCCCATTTGTTAGATGGGTCAGCGGATGCTTAGCTATGGGTAGGAGAATGACAAGTCCACACACATCGATGCAATGCGGGCCCGCATTCAAGATCTTTATGAATAATAGTTATATATATTAGATATAGTATAACCACTACTGATGATGTCGAGAGAAACTTGGGGCCGGGGAGACTGCTCCTTTTATACTGCTGTTCCGTACTGCACACAGCCCGCGATGCGCTTGCCTCTGCAAAATTTCAACCGTTACCCGGTTGGCACGTGAGGTCCCATCTAGCCCTAACTCCGTCTCTTTAACTTTAGGAGGGATACAAATACTGCCCTGTACTTTGCTCGGGTACATCCTTGCGTGAAATCGGCTTACCAAATCTCGATTTTTCCATGTCTTCCACAGCGGCCTCGGCTATTGCCAATTTGCAGTCCTGGCTAGACAAAAATGCATTTTGGAGGGACGATTTGGTCATAAAGTCCTCCAAGTTTGGGGGAATAGGGGTGTTTGCCCCCAAGGATATGGATATGGGAGACCCTCTCCTTTTGCGTATTCCAAAGACCAACCTCCTCACTCCCAAAAACTCATTCATCTACAACCTTTTGCTCGACTACGAATTCCAAGAAGTCGACATCTCCACAGGCATGTTTGGTGTCATAATCTGTGTCATATATGAGCTCTCTATCGGAGACAATTCTCCGTGGTACGATTATTTGAAGTCAATCGATTTTGCAAACTCCGCAGTGCCCATTTGCTTGTGGGATCAGAAGGATAAGGAGAATTTCAAGAACACCGATGTTGATTATCTTAACCTATTGAGTTCTGACGAATTGATCCAGTTTTACAAGGAGTGCATAGGCTTTTCCAAAGAAAGCAGTGGCTACGTGGCGATTCCTCCTCAATTGAAAGAAGACACCAGCATCCCCGAGCAGCAACGTATCAAAACATTCGGACAGATTGTGCTGTCGGTAATTTCCAGAGCATTCAAGATCGACGATTATTACGATTTGGGAATGGTTCCCGGAGCTGATTTATTCAATCACTTAGAACCAGAGCTCCAGGGAGCCAAAGTGGTTGGAAGAGAGAATATCCACTTCATTTGCGATGGACAAGTTTGCATGGAGTGTGGAGAAGAAGGTTGTGACCATGAGATGCTAGAGGACATTTCAAGCGAGACTGAGGATTTTGGAAGTGAGGATGACGGAGATGACGAAGAAGCAGAGTTGGAAGAAACTGAACAGCACCCCAGTGACCCGGAAGGCAGTGATGATGACGAGGCTAATGGCGATTCCAGCGACGACGATATTTCCAGTACTGACAGTGACATGTCTGATGCCAGCGATGTGGAAGAAGAAGTTCCAGAAGAGCCACTCAAAGAAATTACCATGGAGTACATCAAGCAGATGGAAATAGACTTAGAAAATATGTCAGATGCTGACACGTCACAAGACCCCGACGAAGAATCTACGGTTTCTTTAGAAGAAGAAGAAGAAAGAAATGAAATAATAGACGGACAACTCACTGAAACGGCAGCACAGTATGAGTTGGCACAAGACCTCTCTGATAGCTCCAAATGCTGTGACGTTGTCCTTATTCGAGAACCCCTTTCTAAGTACGAGTATGAGATTTTCAACTCCTATGGGAATGAGATATCAAACCCCTATATTCTTCAGAGATACGGGTTTATAACTAATCCAAATGTGAGCGATACTTGTCTTCTTTCAGTACAACTCATGAAGCATATAAAGAGGATAAAGAATGGACTTTCAGCTGAAAAGAAAAGACAATTGGAAACCAAGTTTGAATGGTTTGAATCTATTGGTTTCGATGTTGTGAACCAATTAGTTGCTGAGCAGATTCAGCATACTCAAAAAAAAGAGTGTTCCGATGAATGTGGTAGTGAATGCGAGGATAACTGTGATGATCACGAGGTAGACTTACTTGACAATTGGCAGCTCTCAGCCAGGATCACTTACTCGGGAGATTGTACCTTACAAACATATTCCGTTCTAGCCTTGTTGGATCTTCCCTTTAAATTTTTTAAATTGAAATTGCTTTCAACAAAGAAAGAGAAAACTCTCATTAGGAGAATCAAGGAAATCTTTTTGATAGAAGGGGATAAAAGAAAATCATATAACTCGATTATCAAGGGTTGGTGCTCAGAACGGATTATGGAATACCCAAAACTTCAGGAAAGTGACCATGTTAAATTGATTAATGATCTTGTAAAACAGGAAAAGAGCATTTTGCAACGGTTTATAGATAAGAACTGATGATCGAGAGTCAAATAAAAGAGTAATTACAGCTTGTGTGCCAGGTCTATAATTACTGATATTTTTCTCGTTTAGTTATTTAGTGTAGTATACTGTACGAAAATGATCATATAATTAGTATGACAGATCTAGATCTCAAATAGTCCAGGATTGTGCACTATCACTTCGAGTCTTAACAGTTCGAATCTTTTGCACCTTCAAACCTCTCTGGGATATTGTCTTTGCCATCGTGTATATGCAGTACATAACGTTATAGAGCATAGTTGCAGATACAGTTCTTAGTTACAACAAAACGTTAACCTAACAACTAACGTATAACTTGTGATTTTGCATATCACTAACGTGATCCCTGTGTTTCCAGGTTGTACTTCCACGCATATTTGAAACCCACTACATTCATCCGACTTATCCGAAATGTCAGACACCGATCATAGTGAGGAAGATCAAGACTACCAAAGCTTCGAATTTGAAAGTGATTACGAAGACGAGGACTTTGACAGCAGATCCGTCAATAGTGGGAGCAACGATGGCTCTAATGGCGATAAATTTCAACTTAAAACACAGCCTTCCTACAATACGTGGACCCTTCCGAAGTTTGTACAAACCAAGTTCATAGACCAGTTCCAAGCTCTTCGAGATAACAACCTCTCCGGATGCACTGATGATGAGCTCTTGATTTTGATCCATTTTAAACGCTGGGAAGCGGACGAGGTCATCAACGACTTTTTTGACAATCCCAAGCGGCTATACGAACAAGCTGGGTTGCCAGTTCCGCCTCTCAAATCCAAAAATGTTCTACAAAAGGTGAAAGACTTCAGCTGTTCTATCTGCTGTGAGACCTACTCTGTTACCACGATCTACGAATTGACTTGTGGTCACAAATACTGCCTCACTTGTTACTATCATTACCTTCAAGGGAAGCTACCATCAGGAAAGTTGATGAGCTGCATGACGCCTGAGTGCACATTCACCATACCACACCGAGACATAGAGAAGATCATTGGCTTGGTAGAACAAGACAGTTCTACAATCAAGGTCACCAAGCCATTGAACGAAAATTCGCTTTTGACAGCGACTGCAAAACAAAGCATGGAAAGCCAGAATATTTACAAGTGGTGCCCTGCACCCGACTGCCATAGCTTCAGTGAGTTTTTGGGTACTGAGGATGAAAGCTTTGACACCAATGACCAACGTGAATTAGTCCAAGCTATGAAAAGAACTTTGATAGATGAGAAATCTATCAATATCTCCGATGTACCTATTGTCAGGTGCGCTGAGAACCATGAGTTCTGCTTCAATTGCAACTACGAAAACCATCTCCCTTGTCCATGTTGGATGGTGAAAATGTGGATCAAGAAGTGTCAGGATGATTCAGAGACGATTAACTGGATCGATGCACACACGATCGCCTGCCCGAACTGTCTTTCGTCTATTGAAAAAAATGGGGGGTGTAACCACATGACGTGTCGTAAGTGCCATCACGACTTCTGCTGGGTGTGTCTTGGTCGCTGGAGTGAACACCAGCACAACTATTATAAATGTAACAAATTTCCGCAAGAGCTGAAGGAAACAGAAAAGAAGAAGATGAAAAGCAGACTTACTTTGGGGAGGTATTTGCATTTTTACAAGAGATTTACCATCCACGAAAGCTCAATGCGTGGTGATCTCAAGGTTTTGAACCAAATCAATGACGTTGCTGTAATGTACCTTGAAACAAGGAGAAACGATGACTCTGTCACCAATTTAGCATGGAGCGATATACAATTCTTACCTGATGCTATTAAAGCGTTGTCCAATGGGAGAAAGACATTGAAATGGACCTACTGTTTTGCGTTCTATCTCATTGACTCCAATTTCCAGGAGATCTTTGAAGGGAATCAAGACTACTTGAACAAAACTGTCGAAGACTTGTCAGAAATCTTTGAGAAGATCATTAGAACCAGTGAAAAAGAGGAGACTGATGAAAGTGAGGTCATTAAGTTGGTGTTGAAGAACAAAAGTAAGATCATCAATTTAAGCAGCGTGGTCACGCTACGCCAAAAGACTTTGATTCAAAGTGCAAAACTCAACTTGCAAGAAGGTTTGATGAAGTTCGAGACGTGAGGTTGTGAGCCCACTCGCGGTGCGACTACTGATAAGCAGATCCTCATAGGTTCAAAAATCACTCATTCTGACGGGAACCGAAATGAGCTATAGAGAATTATAAATATCGCAAAAGCTAAAAGGAGAAAAATTTAATAATCGTGTTATAAAAGAGAGATACTGCTTCTACTGAATTTGATTTTGGATCAGGGAGGGAACTAATTAATATACCAGGCGAATAGTGCGACAGAGTCTTATCTTCGATTTTGTGTCAGCAAACAGGGATCAAGATAAGCTCAGGGTATCGATCGATGGAAATGGATGTTGGCTTTTCAAGAGCTTTGCAACTGGTAGTATTTCAAATTATTAGCATTCCTACTATCCACAGAGTTAGAGTATGATATCCAACCAAGCTGTTGGCCGAAAACCACGGCCTATGAGCCAGCTATCGATTGAGTTGTTCAATGACCGAGGACGAGATCGGAATTCCCGCCAGGAAAGCGTCCATAGATCGAACAGTCGGCATGGAAGTCGGAGCTCGGCCAGTGGAAGGATCAGAGATGCAAGCTCTAGTCAGCTGGGGCCAGATCCTCAAAAACGCCCTCCCAGGAACCTGGACCTATTGTATACTGCAATCAACCAAAACCACCAACTCAAATCAAATCTTCCGCGGTCCGCATCAGCTCATAACTTGGTACGCAATAACATCTCAGATCTTGACCGACAGGAAAGACCCTCTTTCAAGAGATGGAACTCCTACCAATTGGCACAGAAAGCCGACCGCCTTCAAAACAATCCTCTGGAGACACACGATGAAGACCTTGACCGGAAAGCTAATGCAGACCCTGTAAGAAAACAGTCATCTGCTCTAATGCCCAATGAAAGCAGCATATCCCCCTTGACAGTTCTAGAAGACCAATACAATATCCGAAGACCTGCTGCGTCGAAGCCTTCTCGAATGACACCATCTACAGACAACTCATACGATGCACTAGGTCCGCGCATTACACAGAATAGTGCTAGCACCGAGAATAAGCCGTCACGGTCAGTGTTCAGTCGAATGAGCAAGATGATGGATTTTTCACAGCCTCCAAATTCTTCTCTGTCCTATGACAGGTCCCAGATTGTCAGCAAGGCAGTTGAAGATCAAATGACTCCAGGTAAGTCGCGTCACCCTCGCAGTGAATCAGACTCTGACGACGACGAAAGTGACGACAACGAGACTTTGCCCAACACAAAAGCTGATGATTGGAAATCTCCCGATGAGATCGTTGACCTCACATCAGATCTCACAAATCATACGGAAGCAATGAGCGAAATCAATGAATTTCAACGAGCCTTTGTCAATCAGTTCAGTGGATCGCTGAAAATGGTACGACAGAACAGAACACAGCAGAAGATTCTTGATTATAAGGATTTGTATCCACAGGAACCTGCTGCTGGCGGTCCGCTCAGTTCGGGTGTTCCTCGGTCACTTGCCAAAACCTTGCCCAGCTCGTCACCTAGTCTTAATGCTTTCAATGTCAGAATTCAAAATGATACCATAACCTCACAATATACCTCAATCAGATTGAGGTTTGGAAGTTCCTACAGATCAGATAGTAGCTCAAGGGATTTGATTGCTACTAACACCGGGGTCTTAGGATTTATTAATCGTCAACATATGCGCAAGCTTCCGGGACAATTGAATGGTGACAGGTCAAAGACTGAAGTCAATTTAGTGTCCTATGAGAACAAGGATGAGATTTTGCGGGATATGTGGGACACCGAATTGTCTGCTGTATTTCACTTTGAACAATAAAATCACACAGCATCTACTCAAAATGTACAAATAGCGCTAGAGTAATAGATATTTATTTGCATGCAAGTAACGAGGCGGAAGTCCTGCCAAATGTCATTAGATTTCCTCATATGTGGGTGAGCCCCATATGCTGTGATGGGATAGACTCGATAATGTGGTTGGCGGTCCCGGTAGTAGATTTGCGATAGGAACGACTCGAAATATTTGACTCATTGAACACATGCGACGTAGTTTCCTGTGCAGATTTATTGCTTTAACCGGAATGGTTCTGCTCATCATAATCTGTAGAATGGTTTGGTAAGATATTCACGTCTCAGGATGCTCCGGAACTTTCGATTTATTGGCGTAGTTTGGCTGCCTTTCATACGCGTTCGGTTTTGAAGCTCTGTCCTTACGTTTCTTATGGCTGTGACCGTGACTACACACATGTTCGTCGTCTGAGTTTGAGATCCCACGGCCACCTTCTTCATCGTCAGACGAGTCGCTGGACGAGTCGCTCGATGAGTCATCGGATTCTTCGCCAAACTGTCTCTGCGGATGGAAAATGCAGCAAATCTTGGACTTTTTCTTGTCCATATGTTCGTTATCTATGACGTCTTCGGTCCACCTCACCCCTGGACGGGTTTGATTGGATCGGGATGACGATTCGAGGTTGCGGCGGCTAGACGATCCCTCTCCATTGTTACGAAGCCTTAGTATAGGGTTTACGTTTGTGGTTGTGTGTGACGTTCCAGTGGCGCCGTTTCTTGAGGATGACATATCTTGTGAGTTCACTTTCGTTGCGTGATGTTACTTGTATCTAGCTTACGTAATATGGCAATCAGCAATAGGTGACAAAGGGAACGGGACAATAAAAGGAGAGGGTAAAGTATCAGAGTTGACACGTGATCAGGAAGGAGTCTTCTTGACTGACTTGGGACATGGGTCTCTACGATAGAATTCGTATCGGTATTTCGGCTTCGATATTATCTTGTAAATTCATTCAGTGCACAAGATTCAAAAAAGTGAAACAAATCAAATTTCTATTAAAAACGGGGAGCTCTAAGTACTTCCGGATATTTACAGCTCCATCCTGACACAAGCGTTTCACCTTCTCTGCTTCTCCTGTGCCCTCCAATGGGTGCAAATGGTTTTTGTCACGTGACCTAGTCTACTTCTTCGCCGCATCAACACGCTCCACCACCACTCATGAACAGGTCATCATTGCCATACACAACGCAGGATTTGTTTCCTCAGGTAAATCCCGGCGGAAGTCCAACACGTGCTGGAAGCATGTCGGGTGGAAGCATTACCGGTGGCAGCCACGCAGGTACAACCACGGGATCAAACTACAGCGGCGTAAACGTCAATTACACCCCCACCCGCAATACAGGCAATGCAGCCGCAAATGCATTCCGCAAAATGCTAAAGAGACTCTTCAAGCCCAACACGTTGGATTTTGAGACGGCTATTTGGGAAATTTTCCACCTTATCTACAACCCCAAGAAAATGTACCGCTCTCACTACTACTACAAGCAACAGACCACCAATGGAGGAAAGTTCAGCTACACTCGGGATGATCCGTCGTTCCTCATTCTTCTCACAGTATTCTTGTGCATCAGTGCCGTGGCATGGGGCATTGCGTACTCGCCGACGATCATGGACATCATCAGACTCATACTTTACATGGTGGTGGTAGACTTTTACCTCACGGGAATGGTGATCTCCACCGTGTCGTGGTTCATCACGAACAGAATCTACAACAGCAACTTTCTCAGGAATAACCCGTTCACTGCCGGGTCGCGTCCTCCCAGAACCACCGGAGTCAATGGGTACATCGAGTGGGGCTTCTGCTTCGATATTCACTGCAACTCGTTCTTGGTCATATGGTGCTTGTTGTACATGTTGCAGTTCCTCTTGCTTCCTCTCTTGAGAATCAAGGGTTCCATAGTCTCCTTGATCTTGGGGAACACCTTGTATTTTGCATCTATCGGTTACTACTTCATCATGAGTCTCTATGGCTTCAGCTCGTTGCCAGTACCTAGAAACGGCAACGACCCCGTGAAATTGTTGCAGATGGTGGTCCTTGCTGGGGTTTTGCCTTTGTTGGGTATTGGGTGGCTCGTGTCGGTGTGCTTTGGGTTTAACGTGGCGGATGCCATGGTAGACACCTATTTCAATTAATTGAGCATGCGAAGGACTTTTTCATACTTCATTGACCAATTCCGCAAGACAAGCATATTGTGCGCCCAAAATGGATATGAAAGAACCCTAATCACGCAGGATATCTTACAGCATAATCTAAGTTTAAAGTATGTTATTGTAGTGCTATGTGCGAATCTTTTTTGCAGAGATTTCCCAGGTGACCCCTAGTGGGACGCTTTCTTTGCAAGGTCATCGAGACGGTCTTCAGCGGCCTTTATCTTGAGCCCCGTTCGATTACTCAATTCGTAATCACCATCGCCAACTTCTCCTCCCTTTTTCAACCAGCCCTTACATTCGCGAACCACTTGCTTGATGTCAAGCTTACCCTTCACGGAAGTTCTCATAAGCCACACAAACATGGCCTTCTCGCTCAATGCAGTGGGGTAAAGATATGGACTGTAAGTCATCTTATGGAAACGGAACTGAGGGTGGTCGGAAATGACGTACTTGGAAATGACCTCATTGTCAAGAAGGGCCAATCCCTCCGAATGCTTGCCGAGAGTTCTCAACACAATACTTTGCATAAAGCATCTGATCATGGACTCATCCAATGTCTCTTCGATTTTGTAGTAGGTGACGTCGTTTGTATTCAACGAATAACTCTGCTCCTTAGGGGCAGAGTACCCCAACATCTTTAGGGAGACTTCCAAGTCGGTTGTCGTCATTCTGTTATACCCGTTCCAGAAGTACACCAATTCGTGTATGGGTGAGGTTCCGATACAATCAATAAATGCCAAATCGGGATTTGCCTTTTGAGTAGCTTCAATAACTTTCATCTTTCTGAGCAAGAACTTGTCAAACGGCATTTGCTTGGTACCTCCTCCAATACCTCCCTTTTTGCCCGTTGCGTTCACACCATGGCCAGGAACGTACGTTGGAGCTAAATCAAAGTACTTTCTGGCAAGCTTCCCAAATTTTTTCACCAACTCTTCTCTTTGGTCTTCGGGGACTTCAAAGAGCCCACATTTGATCATTCTGTACTGCTCCAAGTAAGATGAAGCAGCCATGAAGAGATACACACCCTTGGACCAAGAGTTAATGTCAATCAAATAGATGAAATCCCGGGCAGCGTTCTCATATTCATGGTGGAATGCATACAACATGGCCCTGTCAAAGATCAACAACGCCTCGATTTGTTTCATGTTGATAACATGGTCTGGGTTGTCGGTAAAGCCCTGCATCAATTTCAACGCTTCTGTGATCTTTCCTTGACCCGCTAAAGTTCTACCCTGTTGTAAGATCCACAAGGCGTTGTTAGGGAAAAACTTTCTGACCTTATTCAAAAGCTGAGGAGTGTAGAGAATTGGATTCTGGAGAATTTTGTTAAGTTCCGAATCGCTGACGGTGGTTCTCGACTCAATGGACAAAATTTTCTCTACAGAGTCGTCGGAGTGGCCCGGTAACTGGTACCCAAAATCAATGAACTGCACAGGACCATCGTAGAAGATCATCAAGGACATCAAGGCTAGTTCTCCGTGAATGTTTCTAGAAGTTATCGCTGTTCTCCAGAGCATCTTCAAGCCGGCCTCCTTGTCTCCTTTGAAACCAACAATAGAGAGCACCTTTCCTATAGCCGGAGGTATCAATGAGAGAACCACCTGGAGAATACCAAAACAGAGCTGGACCCCCGAATGGATGAACTCGTCAATGGTCGATACATGTAGGTGGTTATCGTGCTTGGAGGGCTTCGCAACTGTCGATGGGGTTGAAATGAACGATGTGGTAGAAGGAAATGCATGTCTGGAAAAGCCGATGTCAGGGACTGAATCGCTTAATGTTGAAGACTCCCCGTTCTCGTACCCGGCACGAGATGATGGAAACCCGAAACCAGGGACCCTTGATTCGAAGGTATCGTTAGTGGTGTCTTCTACTGCGTCCAAGAACTCGTCGTCGTCGTCCTCTTCATCCTCCAAAGTAGTCTTTGGGCTCCGCATCAAATTGGTCACCAACTCGTTCGACACCTCCCTGTCTCGAGCAAAAAGAGAGTTCAGACTCGACTGTAACGGACTTGTTGCTCTTGGCAGGTCAAACTTTCCGTCCACGGGAACTAAAGAGGATCTGGAGGATTTTTGTGATGGCAGATCAATGGGTCTGTCTAAGAACTGAGAGCTTTTCTTAGAGGACTCGATGCTGGCGTCTTCCAAAGGTTGGAATAAGTCGACCTGGCTGGCATTGTGGTTGCCCAAGTTGGTACCTTCGACCCTGGACTTCCTCATCTCATAAACCTTCTCCAACTCTTTCATCAATTTCAAATCCAGAGGGAGCGACGCCGAGGATTCAGTATCAGTGTTGTAGCCAGGAAGATCTACAGAGCTGAGATTGACGGAGTTCGGGTTGCTTGCCGCTTCCTTACGGAGCCGTTCCAAATTTTCGTTGAACAACGGCTCCAGTTCCTTGACCTTGTTGAAGATATGGTCCAATGTCTGGTATGCTCGTCTCAATTTGAACAACGCCTTGGCACTTTCCAACATGCCGTTGTTTTCCGTCAAGAGCATCAACAATGCGTTCAACAATGTCAGCTCGGCGTAGGTCACCTGGAACTCGGTTCCCGGAGGATAGATATGCGAAGTGGATAACTGGTACTTGGTGTTATACTTGGAGTTGGCCAAGCAGGCAGACTCACTGGCGGATAAAGTCTTGTGTGCCTTTTCCATCAAGTCGGATTCGAATCCCAAAGTGGCCTCGATGAACTCCATCACTCCAAGTGCAAGGGTGAAGATCGAAGCGGGCTGCTCTGGGGTTTCCCTGGCATTCTTTTCAGAACATTCTTTCAAGAGCTGGATCCCGTCTTCCGACCTGTCGTCGAGCAAGTAGTCCATGGCTTTGAGGGCGACCTCGAAGTCCTGGACCTGGGTGACGATCTTGGTGTAGTTTGCCGGATCTTGCTGGACTCCATTGGTGGAAGTGGTGGAAGACGATGAGGATATCGAGAGAATGGACGCCTTCTTGCGGAGTCCCTTGAACATCGTCGGAGCTAGGGTGTGAAGAGCCGGGTGTGTGCTCTAGACTGGTCCCGGTGGAGATGTCGAGTGGAAAAGTGACAAAATATGCGGGCTAGGCGGAGTGCCGACACGTCACTCAGCACACTCGATACAATAGACGTAGGGAATGCTCGCGCAATGTCGGAGTGGGGCGCTGCGGTTTCAGGGAAATATGCAGACAGACGTCGAACGGCAAACACGTCGGGGACTTTTATGCGGTGCCACTTGCGGATGAGCGATTTTTCACCTCTGTGTTTGTGTGGAGCTGATAACAATATCCGCCAATGTTGGGGTAAGCTGTAAAATGATCTGTCGCAACTTGCAGTTTGTGCCCACAAAATACGCAGAGCCCTTTTTCCTGACGTCTGCACGCCCCACTAATAATAGGGGAAAGTTTGTTGTGTGTACTCCCGGTCCGACACGGGAAATCATCGTGTGATCCCAGGCGGGCTTAGCTAAGTCTAGGTTGCGCTGAGTGGTTTCTTTCTATCTTCTGGTACTTCTTCTATCCTCCTCTATGTTCACATGCATTGGTAACGTATGCTTGACAGAAGCCGTTGCATGTAGCTTCCTGCAGGACGAACATAGCCGAGTTATACGGATCTGGTATGTCTGCAGATAGTGACAAGCCAGCGGGTTCCTGGGCTGCAAGGGGGGCGTTACTAGCCCATGATCTGTCCACAGTAACCAGCGTGCTAACAGCTCCCTTCTGATTCAGCTCTGGTGCCAGGAGAGGCTGAAGGGTCACGTGATAAAATTTGATTGCTGATAAGCCAGCACTGGACACGAACGTGCGGACGAGGCTTCGACTCAAGCTGGGCCGGTCCGGATGTTAGGTCCTCTGGGAGATAGAGATCCAGCGACGTCAGGTGACTCCAAGGTGCCAGCAAGTCCACATATTCCGAAATTCCCAAATCCCCAGGTCTCTAAGGTTCAAGTGAGTTGCATAGGCGAGGTTCCACGTTAAGGGACCAATGACATGTATTGTTTCGCCCAAAGTGAAGTCGGAGGACAGAAATACACTTTTAACCGCTCGGGAACGACAATAGCCATGAGATTAAAACCTGCATCGACTAGCGTATGGGAAATTGATTGTGGCATGCGGCAGCGCTCGCTTGTAGTTTTGGGGTGGTTCATACCTCATTTGGGCGGGCTGCGCGCGCAACCGAAATAGGAAGTGCAGCAGTGCTGGCCGCAAATGTCTGAAATCAGCGCTGGTCGAGCCTAATAAGGACTTACAGGCAGCACAATTATGCAGTTGAACAAATAATGTCCTGCAAATGAAAGATTTTCAGATAGCCACAATGCTTGCATTCACCTCGAAAGAGCTCCAAGCTCGCCTGCGCTGGCGACACGCGGACAACGTGCGTCAACTGATGCATCCTGATATATAAGTGGCAGCCGCCTCAGATCTTCGAAACTTTACGATCAACCCCACCCCTAGTCTTTCTTTCCAGAAGTTTAAACCTCGTCAACCAAATTTTCAGCTAGTCTTACCTTGTCGCTCTTTTCCACGTCGTCAACTAGCAGTCCTTCTTTTCGATTCCAGTTTAGCCACTTTCTATCCTTACAATGAAGATCGCCATTCCTTTGATGCTTTCATCCACAGCTATGGGCCTTGTGATAACTAGAGTTCACACCGCACCTGCTGTTACCCAGACAAACACATACACCACCGGTACCACTACCAAGATCAACGTCCAGACGGTGCAAGGTCCACCTCCTGGAGTGCAGGCATACAATCCTTCTACTGCCACCACTCCTACAACCGAACCAACCTCAACTGAAACCAGCGAGCAAAATGCTGCGACCCCAGCCACTTCTCAGGAAAACACCAATACTGGTGCTGCAGCCCCCACGACATCTGTCCAGAGCACCATCGCTGGCGCTCCTTCCCAGGCGCCTTCGCCTTCTCAAGAAACGTCTACCGAGACTTCTACCGAGACCACCTCAACAGAACAGACTTCTCCAGCTACCTCTTCTGCTGAAGCTCCTTCTCCTTCTCCCGCTCAACCAACCTCGTCCACTGAGGCTGCGGCTCCCTCCCCTACCACCTCCTCTGCTCCCACCACCATGGTAACCTCCACTGCGTCTCCATCTCCTTCCAGTACATCCGAGACTACTACTTCAAGCAGCAGCAGCGAAAACACCTCTTCTCCTACTGGCTCCTCGGGATCTAGCGCTGACTCCATCTTTAACGACTTTGCCTTCAACAGCGCCATTCTTTCCGAACATAATGTCAAGAGAGCCCTCCACGGTGTCCAGCCTTTGCAATGGAACGACACCCTTGCTACGTTCGCCCACCACTACGCCCAGACTAGTTTCTCCTGTGACAACGTCCAGTTGATTCATTCGGGAGGTCCATACGGTGAGAACTTGGCTGCTGGATATTCTGGAGGAATCTCTCCCGTCGATGCTTGGTACGACGAAATCAGCAAGTACAACTACAACGACCCAGGATTCTCCGAAGAAACCGGTCACTTCACCCAAGTGGTGTGGAAGACCACTTCGCAAGTTGGTTGTGCTAGAGTGATGTGCAACAACGCCTGGAAGCAGTACACCATTTGTGAGTACAGTAATCAGAGAGGTAACGTTGTGGGTACTGATCCAACCACTGGTGAATCCTATTTCGAGCTTAATGTGCCTCCATTGTTGTCTTCCAACTAGGCAGCTCTCGTCAGACTTTTTCGATCATATTGTAAAATAAAATTGTACTATTGAGATCGTAGATAACTTTTCGAGCCGCGTATTTTGGCTGCAATATTATAATTATACTTTATTTACGATGCGTATGCACGCCAAAATTGGTTGTTACATGCATTACTGGAGATACCACCCATTGCATTTCCACCAGCGCGCGTTTCGGTAAGCTTACAACGAGACCAATATACTACAGAAATCATCAAGCTTGTACATTCAATTGCACTATACAATTTGATTCAGTGGAATCGTACGATTCACTTAGTTCTTCAAGACTTGGTTGAATTGACCCTTACCTGGCTTGGCCTTCTTTTGGTCCACCTTGGCAGAGCCCAACTTCTCAGCAGCGAAAGTCTTAGCGTATGGGTTCAATCTCAAGAGAACTTGCTTGTTCTTCAATGGGTTCTTCTTCAAGACGTGAGTTCTCTTTTGAGTGGCTTGACCAGCTGGTCTAACAGCAGCTTGAATTTCAGCAGAGTTGATCAATCTGGTAACATCGGTGTTGGAGATGATGTTAGCTGGCAAGGAGTAACCAGACTTGACAGACTTGGTAGATTCGGAACCGTAGACAGAGTCCAAGGATTCGAAAGCACCTTGGGTCCAGATGACGAATCTACCCAAGTGAGCACCAGGAGCCAATTGCAACAAACCCAAGTGCTTGACGTCGGAGGTCTCGACACCTGGGACGTTTCTCAAGGCCTTGACAATACCGTTGTCTTGGGAGTAGACAACCAATGGACCTCTTCTTTGGGTGAATCTTCTTCCTCTCAACTTACCCTTACCGGCTCTCAACTTCTTGGACTTAATGACCTTGATGACATCCTTGTGAGCACCAACAGCCTTCAAGACAGCAACAGCTTCCTTGGTCTTGGTGACGGATTCGAACTCGTTGGAAACAACCAATGGCAATTCCTTGACTTGTTCGACTCTGTGACCTCTGGCCAAAACCAAAGAGGTGACAGCAGAAGCAGCAATAGCAGAAGCGGTGGCATAACGCTTTTCGTTATGGTTCACCTTGACATGCCACTTTCTCCAGGTCTTGGTTGGAGCAAACATACGACCACTACGACACATGTTACCAAAAGCAGCTTGACCGGAACGGTGAGTACCACCACCACCAACTCTTGGAATTCTGGCAACAGCTCTACCGGTACCCCAGGATTCGGCAGAGGTCTGGTGACCGGCCTTCTCAGAGACAGCGTAAGCTTGTCTCTTGTTCTTGTTAACTCTGACAAAGACAGAGTGGACAAGGTCTGGTCTGACTGGAGCAGAGAAGACAGCTGGCAATGGGAGCTGAGTGGAGGTTTGTTCACCCTTAGCGGAGACAACGGAGACTTGTGGACGAGACATCGTGAATGATGAAGAAGAAAACTAGATGTGAAAAATTTTTTTCCTTATATGTTAGCCAGTGCGACGAATGTGAGTTACCCGGACACTTGTTAGGCGAGATGCAAAAATGGCTCACGTGCTCGCACCGATAGGGGTTTCAAGCTAGATTCTAGTTCTCTGCACGTGACGCGGCTACGCTGTGTCTAATAAACATGGATGGAACTAAAGTATATAAATGACATGTCGTGGCGACAAGGTGCAGGAGGAATATGAGGTTGAATTGAGGGGTGAGCTGAAAAGATCACTAGCATCCCCCAATGGGTCAACAGCAGCTCGAGGTCTGGGCCTGCTGCCTATTGGCTCTGCCCAAATCAACGCCTCCAGGTCTTCTGGCAGCTTGTCTGGTTCTGCTTCCGCTTATGGCTTCCTCCACAGGCAATGCTCTACCGATCTTGTTGAAGATATCCAAGACACCGTCGCCGGTCTTGGCGGAACATTCTGACGTGATGATCACGGTTCCGTCCTCCGAAATGCTTCTGATGTACTCCTCAACCTCGCCTTCTTCCACCTCTCTGTTATCAGCCAAGTCACTCTTGTTGCCGACCAACGAGATGACTATGCCCTCCGGCGCCTGCTTCTTCAACTCCTTGATCCAGTCTTGTGCCTTGATAAGCGACGCTTTGCTGGTTATATCGTAGACACAGAGCGCAGCGTTGGCGTTTCTGTAGTACATTGGTGCTAACGACTTGTATCTTTCCTGACCAGCAGTGTCCCATATCTCGAACTTGATGGTGGTCTTGGATTCGGGTAATGTGATGGATTGGGTCAAGAAGGCGGCTCCGATGGTCGATTCTCTCATATCATCAAATGTGTTCTTCACGAACCGGTGCACGATAGACGACTTTCCCACCGCACTCTCTCCCAAGAGAACTAGCTTGAACTGAGCAAAGTTGCCTTGACTCATGGTGGATGTGGATATTGCTGTGGATGGCGATGTTAATCGTGATGTGCTCGCTGTAATCAAAGTGCTCTAGACGGTGGCAGTGTGGCACGTGCAGGTTCACACACTGTAGTTGCGGTGTAATCAATGGATTTAGGATAGTACCCGGGCGTCGTGGCTAATGCTGCTGTAAAGTTGTATCGTCACAGTTGTGGCCATAAATGGCCACTCGCTTGTTCTGTGCAGGACGCTACTACACTAGTTGGGGATTTATTTGTATTTACAAGGATGATATAGACGAAACGGAAAGCGCTGGTAGAGCTCAAGTCTCGCTCGTATTTTGACCATCTAGGAGTCGATCTTGGCCAAGATTTCCTTGTCGGTGTACAACAAGAACTCTTCGTCGCCGACCTTCACGGGGTTTCCACCAAAAGCAGGCAACAACACCCTGTCTCCTGGCTTAACGGAAACAGGAATGACGTTACCGGTGGTCGTGTTGGTGATACCAGGGCCAGCAGCAATGACGGTGGCCTGGTTCAACTTTTCCTGGTTCTTCTCTGGGATGTAGATACCAGAAGCAGTTTGGGTAGCAGGCTTCAATCTTTGGACCAAGACACGGTCAAACAAAGGCTTCAATGATTGGGCAGACTTGATGAAGGACTAGAATGTTAGTGGCTGGTTTTCAGAACCGATCGTCTTTGGGGTATTTGACTCGAGTAGCCACAAAATTGGCTGGATGGACTAGCCTGGTCAGAATTTCGGTATTGGAAAACAAAAAGAGGACATACTACTCGTACTTCATGAAACCCATCATCCGATGGGCATCCTGACTTGCAATTACATTCGTTCAGAATGTTTCCTTTCCACTGAAGAATTTGCACAGCTCTCTTTCGACGGCGAGATACGCCCCTCTTGGTGGATAAAAACCGAAAAGTCAACCTAAGCTGTCATTCGACTCCATCAAGTCCCACATATCCGTTGAAACATACCATATCGATTATCGGTGGCACAGATGCTGAGGAATGATTTATATTTCGCTGAGCATAGAAGCACTTGGAACTTTCCACCCATGTGCAGGCCACGACCACCACTAATTAAAGGCTGAATATGCAAAGCGGGACAGATGCGAGAAGACCACTGGTGAACTCAAACGGCTGAATTCGAGGGATTTGGAGAAGGAATGCCATAATTGCGTAGTTCATGTTCACGAAATTTAATTTTCAGTTCTGTTTTGGTGAAATTTAAAATTTTTACAAGGTTTGGTACAATTGGAAATCTGTAGGAGGTACATTTATTTTGCTCTGTTGTAGTATTTTGCTAAATACGCTAAACAGTCTCTACTAGAGACACTAGTCGAGGTATCTGTCAAGAGGTTCTCCCAAGACATTCTCAATGACTTTAACAAGGCCACTTCTGACTTCCATTTCCACAGCTTCATCATCGTCTTCCAATAATTCTGCAATATAAGGAATAAATGTGGGCAAGTAGTTTAACCATTGGTCTCCCATTTTTTGGAAAATGGTTTTCAATGTACGAATAGTCCAGATCTTGGATTTAGACGACACCTCATTTTCATCAGAAAGATACTTAATCAATCCATGCACCAATTTCTCATTATATTCTTCGGAAGCAACATTGTTCACAAACGAAGATATCGACTTGACCAAGTACTTACCAATGCTTTCTTCAATATTGTGAAGCTGAGTCAACAAGGGGATACATATACTGTCGAATCTACCTTGTTGGGACCAGTAGTCATCCTGGTCATATTTGAAGGACGAGGTCAAGGAGTTCAAGATAATTCTTCTGAGGTTGGTTTCCTCCAATTTTCCTTCAGAAAATCTCAGCAAAAGAGAGGAAACAGGATCCAACAAATAGGAATAGTATGATGTAATAATACTCTTGAGCTGTTCTTGCATCTTGTTGAAGAATCTAAAGAAAGCCAACAATCTCGACACTTCGGTGTTTGCCAAGTTGGAACCCTCTCCATCGACAGCCCACCTGACCAAGTTTGCAAACAATGGACGGAAGGTTTTGTCATTCAATTTCATGACATAAGTGATACCACATTGGTAGAATGAGTTTTCTAGCCTGTGGATGGTGTTGTTGTCAAATTTCCCACCGGCGGACTCCGAATAGTGTCTGAATTCGAATGCCTGAATCAACCATTTCATGAACAAAGTAGACTGAGTGGCAGCCGATTTCTTATCAACTCTTTCGATGGTTTGCTCCAACACGTTCAAGTACAAGCCAAGATTGCCAGCACTGTCGTTCTCGTAGAACTTCTTGTTGATCCAAATGTTGCACATGGCCTTCAACACAGCAGACAAGTCCATGTGATCAACCACCAAGCTCAAAACGTTGGACCTAATAGAGGATTCAATAAGGTCACTCAGTAAAATGGTGATCAATACGGATTCTAAGGAGCTGACCATGAAGGCTGGAATTTTCTTAATCAAACAAGACAACAAGATCATGATGGAAGCCTGGACCAACCTCGCACCTTCTTCATCTTCACTGGTAATAGTGCTCTCCCAGATAGTGAGAGCAGGGGGAACGATCTTAGGGAAGAATCCAATAGTCTTCACTCCAAGTGCATTCACCACAGCAGTGATTGCATTGATCGAAGAGATAATCAACTCAGGCTGTTCGCTCAATAAGCCATTGGAGGACGAAATAGGATTCAATGAATCGATCAATAACTTCGAGTTGGAGGTGTTCAACAACTCCTTATTGGAAAGACCAAATTTGTTGACTATGACGGCAAACGCATTCAAGTAAGCCTGCTGTAATTCAATATCCGTGTTCTTCTTGATTCCACGAATCAACACAGGCAACAACTTTTCCAAAATGCTTGCTTGAATAGTCTCGTCAATGTTTGTAGCACTCAATTCGGACTCGAACTTGGCTCCAGCCAAAATGGCAAAGTTACGGGCAACTCTAATAGCCAAGGCGTCAGAAATCTTTTCAACATCCAAAGAATCCACTATAGCATCAACAAAGTAGTTCAATGGTAACAAGTTCAAGAAATTATCCAAGAGATCATATAAATTGGTGGCGATACTCTTGTTGGGGGAGACATTGGTGAAGGTATCCAACGAAGACAACAAGAAGGAAGTGACATTTCTGAAATTGTGCAAAAGTCTGTTCTTTTCACTGGGGTCGACCTTAGAGTCCAACAAGACGAGAGCTACCTTAATCTTGATCGACGAGACACCATTATAGTTCAGGTTGTCTTTACTCAAGACGTTACCCAAGAACTTTAATAGTTGACTCTTCATCACCGACAAGCCATCATTATCCAACGACAATATGGAAAGTCCAAAAATGCTTCTTCTGCTCAAATCAGTGTACTCCTCTGAGTTAGGGTCCAACTGTGTGGTTGGAATTTGTTGCCACAAATCACAGAACTTCTCGATTCCGGCCAATTGTTCGTTGGTGGAAAACATCTTCAAGTAAGAAGTGGTAAATTCCAAAATGGAGCTGCACTCAGTCACCTTGTTTTTGTTATAGTTATGGACGTATTGTTGGCCAACCAAGAACAAGATAGAGTGCAAAGACTTCTCGTATCCAAGAGTTTTAGTCAAGGAACTAAAGAGTTTAACTCTGCGGTGTCTTGGAATGTGTTGGAACGCAGCCACGAAACTGGTCAACAAGAATTCGATTTCACTGGTGATCGAAGATGAACCGTTGGCAGCCAAAGCTGGAACAACCTTAGCAATGGTTTGCTGCAAAGCGGAGTTTGAAAATTCGTCATCTTGTCTGACAGTGTGAGCACCCATGAAAGTGAAAATTGGCATCACTGAGTGAAGGATAATTTCAGGAGCGAGAGATGCCAATTCAGCAATCACCAAAAGAAGCCTGTTTTGCACTTGAGGAGATTGGGAAGATCTGATGGAATTCACAATCAAGTCAGCTCTGATGGAGTTGGAGTCAAAATTGAACTTGTGGTTGCTTGACTTCATCTGCACAATGCTTAAGAACATACAAGATGCTAAAGTCTCTTGAGCATAAAGCACAGGCAAGTTACCGTCATTGCCCAAGTAGTCCAAATCAGTCAAGATTCTGAACAATGCTTGCAACAAACTAGGACGTGCAACATCCGAATCTGCACTTCTTAAGTTCTTGTCCAATACATCCAAGATCACAGTCAATTTCTTCAAATGAGCAGATGCCATGCTGTTAATCTCGTCTCTTGCCATTGCCTGTTTAGTAGAGGAGGAAGACCTTCTCCTACGCTTAACCACTCCCTGTTCAGGAACTTGCGAATTAAGCTGGACATTTCCCAATGCAGCGATGAAAAGTTCGTGGTCGATAGTCAAAGATTGTAAGGTGTCCATAGCATCGATTTCTATGGCATCCTCGTTGGTCAACAATTCAATCAATTTGCTGATGATGCTCATCCTGGAATCCACAGATTTGAAGCTCGTGAAAACATTAATCAATCTTTGATTAACCTGGATTTGCAAATTTCCAGATTGACTACCCAAGCCTTGAATGATCCATGCAACTTCCTTTGCGGCATTTTTGTCAGATGGTTCTCCTCCAATTAGACCAACGATGGGTTTCTCGATTTCTTCGAAAAAGTTGATCTTAGCATGATTGGCTTCGTCAAGCAAATTCTGTCTGCGAGTGAAGTATTCAAGCAAATCCTCAGCAAAGAAGAATCTATCATCGCCACCCTGAGCGTTTTCCTTAGCGATGATATTCCATATCTTCCACTTGAACACAACTGGAAGTGTTTTCACAGACCATTGATTCAATACAAATGTTTTCAAGATAATCTGGCCAATTTTCTTCAGTCCAGACTTCGAGCTCTTAAACAATATTTGGAATAAGATATGGTTGAGTCTATTGCTGTCAAGTAAAACGTCGTCCAATATTTCATCTTTGAAGAGAACTTCATTCATGAACAATGCATCGTTTGGAGAAATAATGGCCCTTTTAGCAGGTTCTGTGGGCCCATAGATTTGGTCTTCAAGGAAGAGTGCAGTCTTTGCTTTTTTCTTTCCACCATGAATGGTGATGGTGTGGTCCTTTATCACTTTCAAAATGTCAATGCTGCCACCTCTAATAGCCTTGCTTGAATCAGCCAAGCCAAGAAGAAAGAGCGGCACCAAAAGATACAAATCCGAAGTTGGGGGAATCTGAGATAATTGAAATGTAATGTGCTTCAAGGTAGAAATCCGCACAAGTAAGGGAACAGAAGGAGAGAATGCAATTCTAATGTAAAAGGAAACAGCCGCCTCCTTGGATGCAAAAATGGCATCAAATTGATCGAAATCAGCCTTATTTCCACTTAAAGTGTTTACCAATGCGAAAGAAAGATCATTGAATTCGACTGAGGATGCTGAGAAGAAATTAGGTGTCAGAGATTTCTTAGAGCTCAAATCAACTGAAGTCCTGCTTTGCTGCTCTTCATCCTCTTCGTTTTCTTCCTCATCAATATCACCATCAAACACAATATCGTCAGAGTGCAAGACAGAAGATCCTCCCAAGGTCGTCATGAGCTTCATTTCCAAACTCTCAATAGTGAGCTTGTTTTCAGCAAGAGACGAAGAAAAGAAGGATGAGTTGAATTTGAGCGAAGATTCCAAAATGTCAATGGAAATTTCTCTATTACTCTCCGCAATGTTAGTAACCACTTTATTGAAGAGCATCTTAAACGATGATTCGTTCAAATCGATCAAGTTAAAGATGAAGAATGATTCCTCGTTGGGGAATGTTGCCATGAAATAATTAATTAGGAACTTGTTTAAGTTGTATTCGCCCTTTAATGATGAAATTAATTCTTTATTTGAGGCGATCGTCTTGTATGATAAGTTCTTAAAACATCCAACAGGAACTTCTCCGTTGTAGAAATTCCATACTTGGCCCAATGCAATAATTGTATGCTTGATAAGGCTTTGAGACGTAGCTTTTGGGTCAGCCAAGATAGATTCAGTAATGCTAATAGTAACTTCGGAAGATAATGGAACTATCGAGCCAAGAACTGCGATGATGGAGTAACTGGTCAACTTGATATCGTGACTGAGTGAATGAGAAAACTTAAATTCTCTTGGAAGGAGCATCACACCAACAATTTCTAATACCACTGGCATGTAAAGTTCGTTCAAAGTGTCGAGCTTTTTCGACAAGGAAGCCAAAAGCTGAACTGAAAAGGTCAAGTAGAAGACCAACAACTCCTTGTAAACAGTGGAATTCTTGATTTGATCAAGGAGAAAGAACGAATAGAGCTTGAAGAGTTCAAAATCGTTGTGGAATGCTTTCAAGATGGAGCTAGAAGGCACAGGTTTGAGCAAGTCCTTGTATCCCGATATCCACTCGAAAATCTTGGGAAATTGGTTTTTAGGGATAACGTTCAAAATCTTGACAAATACGCTTTGATTATGGTATGGCAATGAGACAATCAAAAGGAGCTCGGCATTGTGAATATTGATATGAAATCTTCTCACCAACCATTCGAGAGCCTTCATAGCTGGTGATAATTGGAGGTATGGTCCCACCAAAGACAAAAAAGCCTCGATGTTTTTGTCGAGCTGATCGACGATATCTTTGGTCTGGACATTTCTGTCAAGTCCGATGGAAGTCTCAGAGAAGAGAGTCTGCCTGAACTTGGAAAATCTTGAGTCAATCTCCGAGATCTCATCGATCCCTTCCACACCCACTTGGTAAAGATAATCGTAGTCCTGAGTAGCAGCTACTTTAGATTCGAAAATGAGCGATCTGGAGTGGATTTTTGATCTACTCTTTCTGTCAAGAGCCACAGAGGCATTCTTGTCACTGATCGCCTTAAGCTGTTGCGATAAACTCGACATGGTGAATAGAGATGAATCAACTGGCTCTGTAGAGATGAGTGAAAAATATTTGAGGAAGAGATGGCCCAGTATATGCAGGACGCAAAAATGGGTGCAAAATTGGCTATGACGAAAGTAGCGCATAAGGGAGCCACTGCGAACTTTATTGGCCAGAGAGGCTACTAGTGTTACAAGATGTCGCTCTGATTTGCTAAGAAATCAAATTAGCAAAGAGTCATTCAGCTACGGTGTATTCCGTGGCACAAAATTTTTATTTACTATACACCAAAGAATCAAGCAATCCAGTACCAGATCCTCTCAATAAAGTTTCTTGGAACAGGGTCGGGTTCCATTCTGTCTTCTTCTTCGATTAAGTCCAAGCCTGTGATCAAGTCAATATTTTTAATTGGCTTGACCCAGTATTGGACACCATTGAATTTCCAGTCGTAGAAACGGTGGCCCACATAGAGCACTAGAACAATAGGGAAGGTGATATATGCAGCCAAGAAGTCACCGATCTTGAAATCAAAGAACACCGCGTACCCGTTGGTAAGGGTGACAAGACTGATAAACACAATCACGTAATATGCTCCAAATGGCTGGAATGGTGTCTTGAAGGTGACTCTATCAGACAAGCCGTGATACACGATCGCACGTCTCCATCTCAAGTATGCAAAAGCCACCAAGATCCAGGATATGAACCCACTGATGGTGGAGATGTTGGAGAACCAACTAAACACGGTTGCCGAGGAGTTGGAGCAATTCAAGTAGGACAACAACCCCACGACGGCGGTGATACCCACGGAATAGTAAGGAACGCCCAATCTGTTAGTTTTCCTGAATATAGCAGGAGCGTGGCCGCGGACACTGATGGAGTACAACGCTCTGGACGCCGAGTACAAGAAAGAGTTACCGGCAGAGGCAGCGGAGGTCAAAATCACGGCATTGATGATGTGGTTCAACACGGGGATGCCTGCGTTCTGGATTCCAATGACATAGGGCGATGCAGAAGCGTCACTTCCTCCAGACAACAATCTGGTGTTGTTGCTGCTGACAATGACACCGATAACCAACACACCGATGACGTAGAAGAAAACTAAACGGTAGATGAACCGGCGGGCAGCCTTGGGGATGTTTCTGCGAGGTTTCTGGCACTCACCGCCAGCGGTGGCCACAAGTTCAGGGGAACAGATGAAGGAGAAACCCGACTTGATGATGGCGGTCCACACCCCGAGAAAACGGCCAGTATTACCCGAAGTCAAGTGTTCTTTGAAGGGCGAGTGCTTCCAGTAGCGGAAACCCAAGCGGTCATGATTGGGGCCTCCGCCAAAGAACAATACCACGCCGAGAATGATCAAGCCCGTGAGCGCGAACAACTTCAACGACGCAAACCAGAACTCCGCTTCTCCAAAGTACTTCACCGACAGCATGTTGAGGAGCACCACCACGACGAGGAGAATGCTGATCCACGCGGCGATGTTGACGCTGGTGGTCCAGTACTCGACCACAATAGCCGCTGCGGTAATCTCTGCCGCGAGCAAGATACTGAATGCGTACCAGTAGTTGTAGCCAATGGCGAAGCCAAAGGATTCCGAAAGATAATCGTTGACAAAGGACTGGGCACCGGTTCCGGGCAACGGCAAGAACGCCGTCATTTCTCCCATCATCTGCATGACAAAGTAGATGACGGTACTCATGATAATGTAGGCCACAAACAAGCTGGCGGGACCACAGGCAGACAAGATAGCCCCGGAGCCCACAAACAACCCGGTTCCGATGGCGCCTCCGATGGCGATGAGCTGGACGTGACGCGACTTCAAGCCCCGCTCCAAGGAGTTGGCGTTGAAGGTCTCGTAGGAGTTTTGTGACTGTGACGGCGAGAGCATTTTGCCGTCATCGTCGACACGGATGACCCTGGAGTTGGAGATGGAGAGGTCGAGGTACGCCGAGTTTGCCCGGAAGATGCCGGACTTGCTGTCGTGCACCGCGTGTGACAGCGGATTCTTGGAGTCCTTCATGGTGTCAATGATGCAACTTGCAGGGGCGGCGCCACCAGCCTCTTTATACCAGCGTCGTACGCGCACCAGGAAAGAATAGCTGATAAGATGCACCGCATCATGTCTGAATAATGCTGCTAGCTGCATGGCAGCGGGGGACGTGTGTGGGGTAGCGGGAAATCGTGCTGGGGGCCGGCTGGGCGCCTTGCGACAGAAACGCCGAACGGCGCAAAATCTCGCGGCATAGTTTAGCGAGGTACGCACGGATTCCTACAAAATACGCCTAATGTGGGGAGCCATACTGACTGCACCCCACGTCAATGTGTCGGTTTCAGCTGCAACAAGCGAGACTCGAAGTTGAAATTGAAAGCCATGCCGACAAGGGTCCATGGAGCGATACGGAACGGGTCGAGTACTTGCACTAGTGAAACCCCACACTGTGATTTCTATTGTGTGTTGGGAGCATCTTTTTTGATGCAGCCGTGCGCGTCTTCCGTCGTCAGAGCTCCTACCTTGATAAAGAGATATCGGGGTGGCCGGCCGGGATCGGCCTGGAGAACCACGAGCAGGCTTAGCTTAGGGCCGTTGTGCTCCACACCCAGGAAACTGCTCTTTCGTATTGGTGATGTCGTAATTGATGCGAATCCTGCAATCTTCGATTGCATCAGGACCGATAGGAAGGCGCAGATTGCGGAAATTGCCTCGAGGTCTTGACTCAACAATGCTATCAGTCCAACTGCTTCTGAAATATAGCACAGCCGGGAGTATCGTCAGTCTTCGGAGTGTCTTATTAACATCACAGGCCTAACGTCAGCGGCTCATCGTCGTCTTTTCCCACATGACCCCCGCTCGAGTTGCCTAACGCTTTTAGGAAGTCCAGCATGAGTCCGCTTGTCAACCCGATAAGTCATTTCTTGGCTGGTTTTCTCCACACATACGGGGTATTTGTGCCCGGTTTGGCAATGTACGTTTCACCAGAAGAGTGTGGTTTTTCCACGCCGTCCCTCCTATCAGTATTGTTTCCTTAAGTATGCAAGCAAATTCCCACCGTTTGGCATTGTTACTTTTCATTTTCGTGCTTCGATGGTATAATGCCATACAGCTTCCGTGCTTGGACATCAGCGGAACTCCTATTGTGTCCCACTCGTCTAGGGCAGCCGCGCATCCCACAATACTACATTTCGACCCGAATGCCGCTCCTTAGCCTAAATCATGTAATGCAAACTAAAAAAACCGAGAACCCGTCATGATCGTTAAGTGTTTATTCCTTCTTCTTGAACAATGGCTCCCCAATGTTCTTTCCTCTTAATTTCACACCCAAAGCTCTTTCCAACTTACCCAAGAGCTGCTGGTTAGGAATAGCTCTTCCGGCCTCGTAGTCGTTAATGACGTTGGGCTTCTCATTCACCTTGGTAGCCAAATCTTTCTGGGTCAACTTCTTCTCTTGTCTAGCTTGCTGGATGGCCTTACCGACATTGGCATCAACCTTCTTCACCTTGACAACGTCGTCGGTGTCATCCAACTTGGTCAATCTTTGGCCCTCGGGATTGGACCTGGTGTTGGTGGTACCGTATTTCTTCTCGGTGCCAACAACAGCTCCGGATCTTCTGGCAGCATTCAATTGTCCAGCAGTACGGGCGACTTGCTGTCTTGGACCACCGCCACCAACTCTGGCCTTCAGTCCGATGATTGTAACGTTATCCCAGTCTGACATGTTGAATTATATGCTTGAGTAAATGAGTTTGCAAAGTAGTGATGAAAGTCTTAGTAATAACTAGTTTGGATGAGATCAAGTGGCTCTGGTGACTAAGTATATTCCGTGGGCGAATTTTCTCTGGACGGCACACGACCGTCACACGAACTTTCTAGAATAAATGGAGGGCGGCTGCATGCAGGAAATTGCTATCGAAATGGAGATGGTGGGAATATAGAGAGTACGGTAGTCTCTTCCAGTGAGAAGAGGAAGTTCGCAACGGTGACGATCTCACTAGTCTCCACATATCTGTCCAACCATCGTAGCCTACAAGCAAGGTAGATTGCTTTTTCTCCCTTGCTCTGTGGGTCCGTTGCACACGTCCTCACAGTTCCGCGCGAGGGTGTATACTTGCGACAAAATTAAGGAACCCATTTCTCTTCAACAACCATGGTTGCCATTGAAGTCAAGTCCCGTTCCAAGTCGATCAAGGACTTATCCGCAGACAACCTCTCTGTGGACTCCAAGGTGTCCGAATTGGTGCAGTTGATCAGCGATTCCAACAATAACAAGTCCAAATATAGCATTCGGTTGACGAGATTTGATGGCGACAAGAAGGTTCCGTTAGATGCGGACAAGACGTTTGCCGCAAACGGTATTGGCAAGACAGTTTCCACCATCAACCTCGAGGTGAAGGATTTGGGTACCCAGGTCTCGTGGAGACTCGTTTTTGTCATCGAATACCTTGGACCTTTGATCTTGGTTCCGTTACTTTACTTCTTGTCCCTCAGATTTGGAGGCCTTCAACCCACCGGGAGCCAGAGATTTGCAGTTGTCTTGCTCGTTTTACACTATCTCAAGAGAGAGTTCGAAACGTTGTTCATCCACAAGTTTTCCAGTGCCACCATGCCAGTATCCAATCTCGTTAGAAATTCTGCTCACTACTGGATCTTGTCAGGGGTGTTCATTTCTGTTTTTGCGTTGGCTCCTCCCTCTGCAAAGACCTTGGCGAAAAAGATTCCATTCGGATCGATTGTCTTCCATGCCAACGACTTGCCTAGCCACCTCAATTGGGCTTTGGCTGCAGTGTGGGGTTTCTTTGAATTGTCCAACTTGAGGACCCACCTTATTTTGGCAGGATTGAGATCCGACGGCTCCAAGAACTACGCCATTCCCTATGGTTACGGGTTCAACCTCGTTACATGCCCCAACTACATGTTCGAAATCTTTGGCTGGATCACCTATACCGTGTTGATAGGAAACTGGTCGGCTTTGGTGTTTACCATTGTCGGCGGGACCACCATGGCTATCTGGGCGATCGGAAAGCACAAGAGGTATCTCCGTACCTTCGGTGACCAGTACAAGAAGTTGAGAAGAAACGTGCTTTTCCCTGGCATCTTCTAGAGGAGTATTTATTTGATCGGAGCTGGTGGAGGTAAATATCGAATATGCTACGCTACCTTTCCTTTTAGTACCGCCGTTGTAGACACCAGCACTCATGGGTCGTCCTTGCTGAACTTGATCGATATGCTGTTGACACAGTGCCTTTCGTCAGTGGGGTTCTTGTAGCCTTCTCCACGGAAAATGTGGCCCAAGTGACCGTCACACCTTGAGCATCTCATCTCCTCTCTGACGGTTCCAAACGAGACGTCACGGTAAGTTTTGATGGAGCCCGGAATCGCCTCGTAAAACGCAGGCCACCCACAATGGGCTATGAACTTGGTCAGCGACTTGTACAAGGGCTGCCCACAACCCGCACATCCGTAGAATCCAGATTGGGTGGCGGGAGTCGAGGTGTACTCACCAGAATATGGAGCCTCTGTGCCCTGCTGTCTGAGCACTTTGAACTGCTGTGGCGAAAGCACAGCACGCCACTCCTCGTCTGTCTTGGGAATGGTGGAGGACATTCTGAGCAAAAGTCGTGGTCGAATGGCGATTGTACGGAAAACTGGAGTTGCTAATCTGTGCATTGAAGTTGATGCGCACAAACCGCAGTCATTTATAGGCGCAATCAATATGTGGAGATGTACATTGTGGAGAGTCACCCAAGAAAAAGCGGATGACAAAAGGTCAGAAAAGCGAGCTGTGGGGCTGTTCCTGCTCGACCTGGACCCTTTTCTATCATGCGATGCTGCGGGGCCGTCTAATGACTAAACTATAAAAGGTGGAGGTGAAGGTGAAGGTGGAACACGTTTGTTCCCCGGATAAAATAGCATGGTGGCGATCTATCTCATGAAGTAGTTGTACTTGCCCTTCTTCTGTCTCGAAGGGTCCTTGACACTGAGGTCCCACTCGATCTCGATGTCCAACTCTCTGGGGTTCTTTTCGTTGGGCCTGGAAGCGATCTTGCCCTTGATAACGTCGCCCTTCTTGAGATCCAACACCTGGTCCATGTAGAACACCGTCTGTTTCCAGTGGGTGTACTGGTTCATAGGACCGGTGGGCAAGGTGACCTTTTCGTCACCGGGGAAAATGGCGTCCCACCACACAATGTAGGCATGACACAACTCGTTGTCAATGGCCTCGATCTGGAAATCCCTGTAGAACTGCAACCCTTCCTTGGTGACGGTGTTGATGTCGAACTCGAAAAACTTGTGAGGAGTGGTGATCAAGGAGTTGTTGTTGACGGTGTCCACCAAAGGCTCGGTCATGGCGATGTTGATGAAAGGAGAGTAGTCAAACCCGTAGACGTCTTCCCAGTAGTGGATCTTCTCGTCCTTGTACTGCCCGTCTTCGATTCCTGCGATGTACATGTTGCACTTGTCGGGCAAAACCAAGCCGCCCTCGACCAAATACTTGTCTCTGGCATACAACACGGTATCCAACATACTCTCGTACAACAAGAAGTATCCCATCCATTCCGAAACTATGATATCCACGCTGTCGACAGGCAATTGGATGTCTTCTAACTTTCCTTGCAAAAGGGTGATTTTGTCGTCGAACCCATTCAAGCTGACGATTTCCCGGGCTTTTTCGATGATGTTCGACATGTCCACAGAGTAGACGTGCTTGGCACCAGCCTTGGCGGCAAACATCGAAAGAATACCCGTTCCACAGCCGACATCCAACACAATCTTGTCCTTGAACAAGTGCTTGTTTTTGTACATGGCAGATCTGTAGCTCAACGTTCTGGAGGTGTCCTTCAACATTTCCTCGTGGATTCCAAAGTGGTCATACGAGGAGAAGTAGTGTTGTTCGGAAAACGGCAAGGTAGCCTTATCGGTGGCGGAGGACATGGTTGGATGCTTTCAAGTGGCGATTCCGCTTGGAGTTTTTTTGATGGTGAAAAAAGGCTGCGATGAGACTGCCGCGCTTGGAGTTGTGAGATGAGCAGTTGACTAGTGGGCAGGGGAAAAAGCAATAAATGGGACTCCTTGGGAAAAGGAGTCCGAGGAGGGTGTTGTACGGGAACGAAATAGTCAGAGGAACACTTGTTAGTGTCAGAACGTGCGATGCATATTTGGCTGCTTGTATGCAATTTGGGAGCCTCGATGTGCAGATACTTATGCATCGCGAACCCCAGAACGAACAGTAATCACACAGATGAGCAGGTGCGGATCTGGGCGCGATACTCAGCGGATACGTTCACTGGCTTGCGATATCGCATGGAATCAATATCGACGAAAAGAAGTTTTAGCCTGGCTATTATGTTAGAATCCGTTAATCACGAAGCATGTTGAACTGGGTTCGACAAGCAGTAATTCTTCGACATTCAATTCTGATTACAGGGTCCTGGTGCTAGTGCATGGAATAATATCTACGAGTTGGATGGGTATGGAACTACCATTTCCATGGTTCCTTGCTCATCAGCTAGTTGCGCGTGACGTTTTATTTTGTAGATGAGTCCAACGACGGTAATGTCCTCTTTATTATAAAGTTTTTCTTCTTGGGAACACAATTACAATGCAACACCTAGTCGAAATACTAGGCACTGGGATCAAGAGTGAAGATCTGCCAGTTTTTGGAGCTCTGGTTATTTAGGCGAACTCCGGATGACGATTCCTGTGGAGGTGATGGAGAGGCCCGCCCTGCCATCACCGGACGCGGGACAATGACCGACGTTCCCGGAACTTTAGGTTCTATTACTGTCACCTTCTGGATACTAAACTTCGACGATACACCGGGTTCTAGGTTGGTGTAGGGCCGCACACTCATGATTTGTGGCAGTTGATGCCTGTGTGTGACGAAATCATTCAAAGGGGTGTTGGAAATTGAGGGAGACGTCAGAGCAACAGACATATCGAGAACTTGCTCCGACGGAGCCGGAGACAGCGAGCTGGGCGTGGAATCTCGTCCTTGAAACATGCGTATTCCAGACATCTTGGGATATTTAATGGTGTCAGTTTTGGGGTTCACGTACTTGATATGTTTATGGTCGATCTTGATGATCGATGTTCCTGGAACTTCCTGCTTCTTTGCCATCAAGTCGTTGTTTTTGCTTAGTGAGAATACTAGTGGTTTATGGTGATGTTTGGACCATTTGTGTACCCCGATATGAGTAGACTTTTCCATGGGTATGGGTTTCCTTCCTGATAAAACAGGGACCCCTGGTATAGGGACCCTTTTCTTCTCAACCTTGAAGGAGCTCTGGTACATTGTGCTCCGTAAGGATGTGGTTGCTGGCATGAAGTAATCTGTGCCTGAAACCCGGTCTGGCGACCATAGCGCGCACGTGAGCATAGCCGGATTTGGCAGTTGCAAAATGGGGTGAGATGTGAGGAGATTAAATCCTAAAAACTCACTCAACTGGGTCAGTATGATTGTGTGTTATCTCTTAAGATATGGGTTTTGTTCTTTAAAAATGATGCTTAAATCGTAAGGGTGAACTTTTTTTTTTTGCTCTTTTCACTTTCATGCCAATTTGTCACTATGTGGTTGTACTTTCTTGAGAGCGTAACTTTATTCTCTACCTAGCGAGAAACAATACATACTAAGAGTTTATTCTAGCAAATAATTTTTGCCTCTATACAACAATCTGTGGCTGCCTAACCCTGTCTTTCAAGAGGTAGCACACCCCAGATGCAACAATACTGACTCCTATCATCGCCACCAACACCATATTGGAGTCACGGAACAATCTGCCTTTATCAGCGGGCCATCCTGAGTACAATGCGTAGGTAGCAGTTACCGAGCCAAGGTTTCCAAGACCACTGACCAAGGCAGCACTCACGGCAGTACCCACATCGCCATAACTCGCCTGGAACATTTCAGCAGACCACGACATACAGATGGGTACGGTGGGGCCCAACCCGAAACCACAGATCAATAATCCAGCATATTTGTTCCATGGTCCATGAGCGAAAGTCATCACGAATAACCCGCACATAATGATGCAACAAGCAAACGAAAAGATAGCTGGACGGAGTTTCTTGTATCTGTCGGCAAATGGGGTCATGATCAAAATTCCTGCCAAGTCAAAGAGCCAGATAGGAGCCACCAACAACGAAACGTCGATCGAAGAGAGATGTGGGTTATTTGTGGCTATGATGGTGGATGCGAAAACAGCCAAACCGAAGCCAGTACCAACCACTCCAAAGTACATGATAATGATGGGCCAGATACGCAAGTCGGTGATGATTCTGACCAAGTCTCTCCATCCCCACAGCGTCTGCAGGTATCTGTGTTCAATATCCCTGCGGTGCAACTCCTTTTCTTCCTCGTTTAAGGGATGTGGAGGAGTGAAAAGTTTTTGGTACCACAGGCGGGCCTTGGAAGAGGGCTCCTTTACCTCTGCGAATGGTCTGTCGGGAAGCCACCATAATAATGAAATACCCACAGCAATAGTAGTCACGCCGTAGATCAAGTACATCCATTGCCAACCAGTGTAACCTCTGTGACCGTCGATCTTTTGCACTCCCGCACTAACCAACCCAGCAACAGCAGCAGAGATCTGAGCAGCGGTGAAGTAGTACCCGATTCTTTTGGTAGATCTGTCATTTGGATACCACAAGGAAATATAGTAACTCATCCCAGGCCAGGTTCCAGCACCAACCACGCCAGAGAAGAATCTGGCTGCAATTACCCCTTGAGCATTAGAGAGGGTGCAATAGCACGAGTACACCAAGCCTACGGTGATGACAATTCTGGAGAGCCACGACTGAGGACTCACCTTGGTCATCACCAAGTTCATCGGAACGTCGAAGATAATGTAACCCACGTAGTAGAGGGCCGAGGCGGTGGATGTGTCTTTGCTTGTCAACTCTAGCTTTTGGATCAAGGAATGTCCCTGGGACCGGTTCATGGTAAGAGTCAAACCATAGGCATTACTTCCAAACGAAGTGAGAAAGTACATGCACCACAACGCTGGGATGATCCGGTAGTCCAATTTGCGGTATACCTTATCCAATTTCTCAGAGTCCAAATGTTGATGCTCCGACACAGCAGAACTCTCATCCATGGAGGCAGCAGACTCATTGAGCTTAGCAGAACCAAGCTCCTCGAGGTTATTGGTGGTAGACATGATGTCGTAGTTTGAGGTATCGTGGGAAAGACGGTTTCTCTTTTATAGACAAAGCTGTAATATTCGGCCCGAAGTTGATGGTAATTTGTTGAGTCAATGCGCGCGATGATTCTGGTGACTACGAGTCATCCCGCCGCACCGCCGCGAGGTTGACTCAAGCTAGACTACAAATTTACAACGGTTTCCATGCCAATGGTTGGCACCAAGTACAATTCTTTGTCTTAGATAACATCCATAGAATCAAGGTGGGAGAACTAAGAGTGTGCAACGCGAAAACAATTTTCTTGAAAGCCGATCCACTATGACTTTCAAAGGAGACAATGACTAGTGAAGTCAACAACCACCACATATCGCCTTGAGTAAAACCTTTCTCAACATATCCATTGATTGTTTTCTTTTGTGATCTAAAACTTTTCACGTATGTGCATAGCCAGAGACTCAAAGTCTCTTGATTTTTCGTTTAGTTTGACTCATGATCAACGAGAACATGACATAATCGGACATACATAATTGCGAATGCATACTCGAAATCGGATTGGACAAGAAAACAAGATTTTGTTGGTCGTACTTGTATAATTCCAACAAATAGTAGTCTTATACGCTCTACAAGTTTTGAGCCACCAATAGTGATCTCTGTACAATCTAAAATTATTTACGATCGCTCTAATCTGATACAGAAACCTACGCTTGTTTCGTCTAACTTCATATCAAACCCATTCTATAACTTTGGTTCATCAACAGACAGCAAGTCAGGAAATAACGTCTCAAATGCATGGACTGTAATTCTGGAGAACTCGACACTTTGATCAACACAGAAGCTGTGAGTAATTCCTTCTTCCCAGTCATCGACATTGAAAACCACGTCTTGATTCTCTAAGTCGTGATATCTAGAGAGAAGGTAAGCCCTCGAACTTTCGTGTACCCAATGGTCCTTCTTAGCAAAAAATGTCCATATCTTGGTTTCTGACTCACCTGGAAGCTCCTTGAAAAACCAGTCATTGAACTGGTCCTCTCTTGTGATGTGTGCCATTTCGTCCCTTGCCAAGGTAAGAGCATGTTTGATAATATACGGATCACGCAAAATATAATAGCAGCCGGTGATGGAATTGTCCCAGGCTTCCAATGATGCCCGATCTTCCAATTTAGGCCTCGATACAACATATTTGCCAATTATCTTTCTGCACATTGATTCGGAGAAGAGTGACTTCAACACGTATGCCACGACAAGCAAGATATGGATGATTGGAAGATACTTAAACAACTTGGAGAATAGGACTCCCGATTCCGATTGGGCAATATCTATCAATGTAGGACATATGAGTCCTGCAAATTTGATTTTAAACTTGCCATTAATCACTTCGTCGTTTAAAAGTTTCTTGATGACCCGTTGAAGAATATAGGAGCCCATAGAGTGGGACAAAAAGTATATTTCCACAACCTTTTTGTCAACTCCTACAGTCAATATGTGTTCCCTGATAATCTCATACTTGTGTTGAACCTGGAATTGCAAGTTGTAAAACAGGTAGGCGAAATCTTCGTGATCGTCTAGTCTTCGTGTACTATACCCAGCATGACTGGCACAAAGAACTTCAAAGGTGGGAAACTTTCGTTGAAGGAGATTCAAATATGTAACGTAGTACTCAACAAGCCCAGGATTGCCTGGTATGAGCATTAATAAGGGTACCGTTGTTTCAGACGACACTGGCGCTGGTTTATAGTAGAAACATGTGGATGGCTGGGAAGTGTCAGTTTTGATATTTGAACGCATTTTTGTGCACAATTGATTGCGGATCAGGAAAGCTAAAGAAGTTACTTGATAGAAATGCAACTGGAAGATTTGAATGATACGTTATCGTCCAAATTGTAAGATGTATTGGAAAATTTGGTGATCAATTCAGATTGGGATTTGTCGCGTTTTCGTAGACATATCTAGAAGTGAGCACAGTGAAAGAATAGCGATATATTCACTATATACATATAAACAATCATCTTGAGCTTAGACTTGTAGTTTAATTTTGTAATGATTAGTAGTACTTTTTGGATTGGGCTCGGCAGTGTCAGTATTGTAAAGGTCACGCTCGTAATAGTGTAAGTACCCGTACTTATCCAATAACATGACAGTTTGGGTTCGTGTGCCATAGTAGTCGCCAGCAACTGGACTAATCTCAGCAGGAAGTAAGCCCGTCTTTAAAGGAGGGATATAGATAGAGTTTTTGAGCTCTGCCAACTTCTCAACAAACCCATCCGTTTCTTTTATTGTCGGATCGAAAGTATCATGTTTTAGAATTCGAAATCCGGCTTCGACAACTTCCTCTTGACTTGAGCTTTTAGCCTCTGCTTCATTGACCATTTCCAGAAGAAGTTCTTCTCCCAACAAAACTTTTGGCCATGGATCATAATAGAGTGAATTTGATAAACCCACCGTGGTCTTAGTGCTAATGTCCCCATGCAAAGATGACTTGACATTATTGTCAAAAATGGTTCCCTTGTCCCCTCTATTGCTCAATATGTTCAAGTGTTCGATTTTGCCCGATTTATCTAATCTCAATTTTCCGTAAATAAACGTGAATCCTCCTATCTTGCCTACATCGATAGTTTTCAGTAATTCATCAGACCATTCGTCGTCTGCAACGCTTGATCCAAGATAGTCAATGGGCAATATGCCTCGGGAAACCTGACTGAGTGCCGCTAATCGTTAGTATACGTCGCACGTGGGAACCAAAGGATGTGGAATACTTACTTGACACATCATTCTCTCTATAGTTGACGAGTACTGCAACCTTTCCAGTATTTGAAGCGCCAATCCAACTCCCGTGTTCTGGTCTTGCAAGATCTAGTGGCGATAAAATCTCTATTGAGTCATCATTTTTCCTAAATGTGGCCATTTGAGTAGGTCTTTTGAAGAATTCATCCCTATTGGACAATAGTATCAACGGATACTCGGGATGCTCTGTAGTAGCTAATAGAATGCACATGCCTCAAGATTTCTATTGATAATGTTGGATTGATCGATCCACAAAATGACCTTTGCATTTATCGCGTTCTGTATTTTTGTGGGGTACACAGTCACAAATGCCTAGAAATGACCTCTGAGGAAAACATAAAAAATGTTGACAGTCTACCTTTAAGTAATGATCTCCTTCCCATTTCCGAACGAAATATCAACAGATAATCCGAGGTCTTCTTCCACCTCGTCGGGCGACAGTGAACAGATACTCAATTCATTGATACCCAGTTGATGCCATGAGTACAATTTATTCGCAATGTCAGGAGAGCCGTGGGATGGCACAAGCATATCATCATGAGTGGACTGGTTAACAAAGGATTCAAAGCCTGTGTTGCTCTCTTTGCTGCAAAATGATGCACCGATCTCTTCTGCAACTGCAATCTCTTCGTACCTTAGCTCGTGATTTGGACCTTCATGTAGTTCAGCAGGCACGTCTTCTAGATTCAAATCAACTTCATAGAGATTTTCATCTCCACTGACTGATAAATGTGCCGCTGAAGTAGCTCCAGTTTTAAATAATTTGTTTGTTTTAACATTATTGCTCCTCTCAAATGGAATAGGTGCTAGTTCAGAGCCTTGCAGCAATTTCTCAGCAATTGTATTCTTGAAGTATGGCATAGATGCAATCATCTCAACAACAGGTCTAGCGTTTGGATCCCATGTAAGACAAGCCTTCACAACATCTGCCAACTCTGAATGGGCTGGGTTTGGTAAAATAGAACGTAAAGTAACACCGGCTTCTTGAGGAAATACAAAGCCAAGAGTTTCCGCTAGTTCATAGGCTTCATTCCAGTAGCCACCCAAAGGTTCCGGAATTGAAGGGCTCGAGAAGAGAGTTGGATCCATAATAGGGGAGCCCAAGACTCTTAAGATTCTCCAAATCTGATCCAACTCGTTGCTTCCTGGAAACAACGGTGAAAATGATGCAATTTCGACAGCCACTGTACCAAATGCCCATATATCAATGGGGCGCGAATACCATCTTTGCCTCAATAATATCTCAGGCGATCTGTACCACCTTGTGGAGACGTATGAAGTGTAAGGTTTCAAGTTATGAATGTGACGTGCTAGGCCGTAATCAGCAAGCTTAACTACGAAATTGTCATTTCGCCGATGCGGAGGGATTGCTTCTGTACAGCCGTAGTACTGATGGGTGGGAATTACCAAAATGTTCTCTGGTTTGACATCTCTGTGGAAATACTTGTGTTTATGGATATGACCAATAGCACATAACAACTGGCTTAAGATACTCCGTAAAGTTACTGGTGAGAAATGGATGGACTTTCTAGCCTTCATTAGTTGGTACAAATTCTGGCTTAGCGACTCCATGACGATGTGTAGCTGGAATTGGACGTCATCGACAAACATTTCATAGATCTGTACCAAGCACGGGTGAGATGGGATCGAAAGAATGAACTTGACCTCTTTTACTCGCATGTAGTCAGATAGTGCATTTAGTTTTTTCTTCATGGTTTTGATGGCGACCAAGCCGGTCAGATTACGGGATGCATCCTCTAGTGGATAGAGGAGTGTTCCCACCTTTTCTTCCTTGATCTCCAAAAGAGAACCGCCTGTGTTGCTGTACTTGGCTAACTCTACTGTCCCAAAGCTGCCCTTTCCCAAGTTCCCAATAGAGTGGTATCTGTGTTTGTAGGAGAGGAGCGGGAGCGTAGGCAGTGATTTGACGTCAGAAGTGTTGAAACGCGCCATTGAACTAGGAAACGCTGATCGCTTTTGCGGAGTAGAACTTCTTGCAAAGAAGAATATTAATGGTTCAGGGGAAGGATATTGGGCGTTCTTATATGTACATAATTTACAAAGAGGAGAATCTCAGAGGCGCTCTCTGTGGTTGCATTTTTTGCAACAATTCGGTAAGCGCGGAGAAAAGGTAACACACCACCGAGTAGTCACAAGAGGGAACCTATGAGGATCGGCCTACCTTTGTACTTTGATGAATGCGTTTATTGGAGAGACAAGACTGAGGAGTAGCTAAAAATGTATATAGTCGGCGTTGTCTTCCAAATCGTCATCCTCGCTGAAAGAGGAGTCTCCGATCAAGAACGGCGAGTTCTCGATAAATGCTACTGTCGGTTGGGACGGTTCAGCCGTGACGGACTCAGAGGAAGGAGCAGGCGGCGAGTCAATGTACAAGTCGTACCTGCTGTCCTCTGGACCCACAAAGAGTATTCTGGGTTCCACCGTGTAACTGTTGATGACCACCCTGAAACTGGGCACATTCAGCTCCTCGTCGCTTTCCACCAACACGTCCTGTGCACTCGGTGCAAGATACTTGTGATCGGGAGTGACCATGAGATCCTGGGTCCGTTTGGTGATCTGGTGCGTTAGGGGGCAAGACGAGCCCTTCGGACATGTACCGTCTTCCTCGAAATCGGGACAGTTGTTCACATGTAGAAACGGACACTTGTTGCCTCTATCACACCAGCCACCGATGGCGAACGGTCTGCAGATCCAGACCTCGCAGTTTGCATCGTCGTATCTCGAGGGCTTCCAGTGCTGGAAGTGGCACTCCGAGTTGGAACACTTCAGATCTAGAAAGTACCGACACATGGGAGTGTTGTGCTCGTTCTGCTGGTGCGAAAGCAAACAGTTTTTGTTGTAACACCTGTTTAGTAAGTATTGACGACATATCCGAATCCTGGACTTGTCGTGCTGGTATGGGCATGCTGAACCTTTCTGACAAATTCCTATACTGGAAAGGTTCGAAAAAGATTTGAGTTAGTATATGTCTTAAACGTTACATTGCGATTATACTCACCAGTTCGTGTGAAGTATCTACATTGGTCTGGCGGAATCCGTTTGGTCCGTCCCGAGACACACTTCAACACACCATTCTGCTTTCTGTGGTAGGAACGCTCGTTCCACTGCACGGTGCGTGCCTTGTCGCCCAGGGGCACGCTGATGGGTACCAACCGGTTGCCCCATCTGGTGACTGCAAACTTGTCGCCATCGAGTTCTATGCGGTCGCAGCCATCGGTTTTGGTGCGGTACTTGGAAATCCGTGACCGCAAGTTGATAAGTCGTCGGCGGTGCCTGATGTTGTCCATGGCGGCTTTCTTAGCCTCTTGCAATGCTTGGTGCTTCGCTTGGTCCTTTTGATACACCTCCGCGTTCACAAGCGACATGCCACCTTTGGATACACTGCTGATATAATTGGCCTGAGCTGCACTCTCAGTGACTTGTGGATTCTCGTTATCGACCGGGCCGTTTCCTGTCAACACGTAGCTCATATTGCGATACGTTGAAGTCCGAGATCCAAGATACCCCCCTCTAAAGCCTCCGCGATATCCACCACGATATGCACCTCGGCTTCTGCCTCGCGCTGCGAAACGGTTGAATGGTTGTGGTGGAGGCGACGGCGACGAAAGCTTCCTTTCCTCAATAGCCTTCTTTAGCGCGGCGATCTCCGCATATTTCCGCTTGACCTCCTCACTGTCTGTCATATGGATTGCAAGTGTTTTGCGTGCGATGCTGCTCACATCAACACCCGGGAAATCGTGTCACGTGTCGCGATATCCACGGGTGCAATATGACTAATATTGGCTACAAGAAAGGGCACCATTATGAGCTATGCCAAAGTGAAGAGCTACGCGACAAAGGCAGTGGCCAATATCATCCCGTTGGACCCCCAGTCATGCAAGGAGTTGGTCGATTACGCACTCACGTTACCTTCAAACGAGTCTATACAGAACCACTTCTTGAACATGCTAGGTGAGACTGAAGAGTCGGTCAAATTCATCAATAAGTTTCTTCTCTTGAAGCAAGAGGAAGATTCAGAGCGAAACCCCCAGAAATCGAAACCCGCTTTGTCGGGATCAGGCTCCAATGCATGGGGATCAAGTCCACAACCCAAAAAGGAACCCGTGAGAAAGGGAAGGTTGGATAAGAACAAGACATCCCACAACACTTCCGAACTACTCGACCTCAAGCCCTCAAACCAAGTTTCTTCTCAGCAGGTGAAAAAGAACAAGAAGAAGAACATTGATAACTTGAATGATATCGAAGCCATTCTCACCGAATTGGAGCTTAAGTCATCGAACGAGACCCTGCGCAGGTGCAACTGCATGGCAACAAGACATGCGCTATTCGAAATGGCACCGAACTGTCTTAACTGTGGGAAAATAATCTGTGTGAAGGAGGGCCTTCAACCTTGTTCTTTCTGTGGACATGAATTACTCAACAACCAAGATAGGGTGGATATAATGAACATCTTAAGGGAGGAGAAGCGGCAGCTTGAAAGCAAGCAGGACAATTTGCATAATAAGAAGATACAGGATCAACAAACCATACTATCCAAACCAAAGAGCAAAAAGATCGTGGTCACTATGAATGCTGGAGAAAACCTCTGGCAAGCTCAGGATAGGGCTCTCAAAAGAGCAGATAACGAGGCAAAGAAACAGAAGGAGCTTCTTGAGAAGCAAAAAGCAGAAAAAAAGGAGATCGAGGAACAGGAGAAGGAGTTGCAAAAATACGAAGTCGCAAAACTGGTCAATCCTGAACTATTGAAAGCACAAGAGAGATTAGAAACCTTATTGCATTACCAAAGTACAGGAGCAGAGCGTACAAGAATAATTGATAACGCAGCAGATTTTGAAATTCCAAACAGTGGGCGCAACGTTTGGTTGTCTCCGTTAGAACGTGCATTGCAATTAAAGAAACAACAGAGACAATTACGAAAGCGAGACGAAGACGAAAAGCTGAGATCCGGAAGAGGAAATGTTTCCGTTGAAATGGTAATAAAAAATGGGAAGGTCACCATGGTCGAAAAACATAGAACATCCAAACCACAAGAGGAACCAAGTGAGGATATTCAAGCATTGGAGGAGCAGATACGGGAGGAAAAGCAGCAAAACGAGGAAGATCTCACGAAAAATGTGTGGGATTACGAAAAAGACCAAAAGAAGTGGGAGAGACCAGTCTACATGGGAAAGGCTCACGGAAATGACAGCATTGTGGTTTCACAGGGCAGAGTGCAGTTTGCATTTGATCCTGAGCAAAACGAGCTATTATAGTCATTAGCATTGGTTAGTTGATAAGTAAAGTGACGTTTAATGTACGTCTATATGCAATTTAGTAATGTATGGGAAATTACCTACGCATTCTTCTTTTGAATGCCTTGGCTCTAGGGTCATTTATCTTCAACCTCTGGTAGTTCATGCTAATCGGTTTAATCATACCCTTGGTGTTTTGAGGTTCTTTCTTCATATAGGTTTCCTCATCATCTGAAGGTTCAGACTCCTCTTCCTCGGAGTCCATATAGGCAACAAGATCGTCGTGATCTTTCTTGGTCATTTTTTCAATTTCCTCATGAACATCTTTAGTCTTGAGCACATCCTCTTGACCTTCAGCCAACCTGGGTTTGATTTTCCATCTTCTAGTAGTCCTCTTCTGAGTCAATTTCCTCTTCTTTGTAGGGCCACTTTGAGTAATTGTGGTTTCCTCGCTTTGATCATCAATGTCTTCAAGTTCTTCCTCTTGATAATGTGCCTCCTCTTCTTGAATAGATTTGAACTCATTGAACACTTCGGAAAGTTTCTTGGACAAGAATCTGTGGGGCTTCAACGGAGATGGAGAAACCAGAAAATCTACGACGAAATTTTTTGTAGGAGTTTGTTGAAGCAGCGACTCTTCTGCCGGTACACTGGAAGGTGACTTCAGGACCACCTTACTTGGAGAAAAAAACGGAGATTTCTGCGTTGACTTCATTTCTGCTGTGGAAAATGGAGACGACTTCGGGAATGCATTGTTGGGGGAGTTTTGTTCTTGAAGTGGCAGCTTTACCGGAGTGAATTCATTGACAACGGTTCTCTTTAATGGCGAGCCATCAACAGACCTAATTGCTATGGGAGAGATCGAGAAATCAAACTTTCTGTTATTTTTCGCCAAATACTGGGGTGTTTCCAAGCCATTCAAAGAGAAAGCTGGAGGAGAGCTCTTCGTTGGCGTCTTGTGATTAGCAATGGAATGCAACTTCTCCGAAAGATTGCCTCTTCCAGAGATGACATTGGTTTTCACTTTGGTTGGAGTCTTGAACACTGAATCGTCTTTTACATGCTGCTGTTTAACCTTGAGTGGAGACGAGTCTGGAGGTGTTAAGCGAAAGTCGAAGATTGATAGCACTTTTCCGTTTGCTTGAGGAGTGGGACCCAACTCGGCATGCAGATTGTTGTTTATTCCAGAATTGGATTCCTCGGCTTCGATGTCTGTCCCATCGTCATTGAACTCTATGTTGATTTGCTTGTTCTCGGACCTTGGTTCAGTGAATGGCCGTTCCTTACTCTTGCTTTCTCGATAAGTCTTGTAGAGCTTGTAGACATTCGGATCCAATTTAATATCCTTCTTAGATGGAAGCCTCAGATGCTTCTTCTGGAACTCGTGCTCCCATGTTTTGATCTGGTGCTTGAGCGATAGAAGAGACATTGCTCTGAGTGTTAGATGAAGCGTACGCGTCTTGAGAAACGCGATTTCTCTAGTGCGACCTTTAAAGTGCAATGATACAGAATGCGAATCCTTTACTAATGGGAGCTCCACTGGAAACAAATATATTCTGTAGTATAGTAATCACCACAAATTTGTCTTTAGACCGGGGTCCTTGTTTATGTTGGGTGTTCGTTCACTTCGTCTATATATAATTTAAATACTTTCAACAAACTCCCGGATATGGTTGAAACTAGAGTTATCGCTAGGATTCAAATCTTTCAAAAGAGAGAGAATCGCCCGCTTGAACGCTACTGTTTCCTGCTCCGATCCAATCTCGTTGCTGTTTGCTTCGAAGTCGCCCAAAAATGATCTTCCATTGAGTGTGTGATTCCAATAATTGTGGAAAAACTGGATAGTAGCTGCTTGGGAACGGCGACAGGAAAGGTACACCGCTAATCTCACCCAAGTACCAATGAGAACCTTTGGATCGGAATTGTTGTTCCAGGAACCCAAAGTAGCGTTCCAGTAAACCCAGAACTGTTTCCAGTTGCCGTCGTTACCGTATGTGAAAAGGATTAATTCTTTAAATGTAGCAGTCGCTAAAGTTCCCGAAACCTCGTTATGATACTTGATAATCTCGAGGACGTCTCTTGCTCTATTTTTGGCTTGGTCCACTGATTTGGTGCTTTGAACTGGTATCATCTTTTCATTATAAATGATGTCATTGATCGTGCCAGACCTAATGACATCGCTTGTTTCCACGTATGACAATCTCCACAACAAGGGCAAAAATTCTTCGCTGGCAAACAAATCCGTCTTTTCAGTTGAGTAGAGTAAAATCTTCAGGATAAACTTTGATAACAAGTCGAAGACATGGTCGCTATGTTCACCAATGCTCTTGAACTGGATATTTTGGTTGATTTCGGGAGAGTCAATGAGAAGCTTCATGTACTCAACCACATCATGCAGTTTTTGTTGCTCAAGCTTGCTTCCGTATTTCAATGCTATTGGTAACAGTGCATACTTGTTCAACAAAAGGTTTTCAAGTTCGTTAAAAGACACAGATTCCGGTTGGACTAAATGCATTGCTCGGTTGAATTTGAATCTGATCAAGTGGTCGTCCATGGATTCTTCATCATACACCTCTGAAAATTCCCCATTGTACTTCTTGAGCTCGTCTGTTCCAAGAGTGTGGTCCTCGTTGACCAACTTGGCATAGATCGATTGAGGACTCGTAGAATAGCTTCTTATTTGGTTCTTTTTGGCAAATGCGGTCTGGGTATGATACCTTCTAATACCAATGAAAATATCGTCAGAGTTGCTATTGTGTCTGACTTGTGTTTGGTACTTCTCAAGCTCCGATTCGGGACAATACAAGCTTTCTAGGTTGAGGTCATCTCGTCTTTGTTGAGTAAGCATATGGATGAATATACCGTCCACTTTGGTGTCAAACATGATCCAGCTATTGGGAGCCTTTCCGTAGTCATTGTCTGTGGCAGGTGGTCCCTTTCTAGCCCTACGAAGAAGTCTTCTTCTTGTCACAGGCTTCACTCCTCCTGAAACCATACCCTCAATAGGAGGTATGATATCATATTTGTGCTTGATGTGTTGTCTCAACTCAGAGGCTGCCTTGTATATGTGTTTTTCAGACTTTCCAGTTCCTATCAAATAGTAGTTTGTTGGCTGGTCCTTGGTACTGTAAGGATGATCTTCTTCCAAGACCGAAGAATCGAAAAGTATCAAGTCTTGAATACCGTAATCCCGGGCCAAAAGGTGGGAAAGTTCATTCAAGGATTCTGGTGCGTTTTGTGGTAGTGGCGGAAGTTTGCTTTCCTCGACCTCTAGTAACGGAGAAGTAGCATCATCTCGAAGATACCATGGAACTGATTCTTGCTCAGTCGGATTTTCAGTTTGAGCGGAATTTTCGACTATTTCTTTATTTTGCAATATTGGAGTGAGCGAGAATCGCCTTAATATCCCACTGCTTGCCCTGATATGCACAAGAGGGCTTCTTCTGGCCAACGCTACTTTCTTTAGCATGTTAGTTAGCTTCAATTTAGTGGTTGAAAATCTTCGATATCGCGGAAACAGTCAGTGTGAGTACAGAGCAAAAGTTCAATACTAGGAAATTCCTAAGACCAGAAGAAAATATTTGAACACAGAGGAGGTTCAGATGAATCAATATCACCTTAATACCTGGACTGTCTTTGACTTATGGGTCAAGTAGAGAAGTTAGTAATGAGTATTATGTAAGCAACATATACAACTAGTACAAATAGGTTGAAGGACGGGAATAAAGGAGACTAGAATATCCAGGTGACTCAAAAGCGATGCCTTTCTTCTACGTCTCGAACTACTTCCTTCGAAGTCATTTCTCAGTCCAACTCTTGGGGTCCTCACAATTTAACAGTGCACTCGCGAAGCATCGCCTAAATTTTTAGCTCATCTTAAATCACATCTTTAGGTACCATGGCCAAGCTCGTCCACAACGTACAAAAGAAGCAGCATAAGGAGCGGTCCCAGACTTCTGAGAGGGCCCGGTTTGGTCTCTTGGAGAAAAAGAAGGATTATCGCTTGAGAGCAGCCGATTATCACAAAAAGCAGAATGCCTTAAAAGCCTTGAAGCTGAAGGCTCTGACTTACAACCCCGATGAGTACTATCATGCGATGACCAAAAAGTCAACAGACGAACGCGGGATCCTTATAACCGACCGTGGGAACGAGGAACTCTCTGTGGCTCAAGTAAAGTTGTTGAAGACCCAAGACGTCAACTATGTGCGGACCCTCAGATTGAACGAAATGAACAAGATCCAAAAGCTCAAGAACGAGTTGGACTTCAAGGCATCGGGAGAGCATACGGTATTTGTGGACTCCCTAGTGGAGCAGACAAATTTGACACCTGAAGAATTTTTCAACACAGACTCGGCCTTGGTGGATAGAAGAGAAAATAGATTGAGAATTGGCCAGTTGCAGAGCAACGAGAAGCTTATCAGACAAGAAGCATCGGAGGACCAAAATGAAATTGACGAAAGAAACAAGGACAAATTGAACAAGTATAAGATATTGCAGCAGCACCTCAAGAGAGCCAATGAGTTGAAGGAGGTTGAAGACAGAATGGAAAAGACGAAAGAGTTGATGAAAAACGGGAACAAGAAGAAGACGGTTGATCGTAATGGAAACGTTCAGTTTAAGTGGAAGAATGTGAGAAAGAGGTGAAAACCTGAGGAAAGCGTTCCTATCACCTTCAATCAGCATCTTCACTTCGTAATAGATTCAATGTACCATAATAGCATATTCGGAAATTCGAGTAGTCACCGTAGAAATTCTACAACAAAATCAACCTGGACCATTATCAGTATAGGTCTTATCAATATATCTATATGCTCGAAATGTGCTTATTCCGTTTCAAGACTTTTGTTCAAGTAATCCACGAATAATTTAGTGATACGCTCGGTCTCGACTGTTCTCATCCTGTTCAATGTTATGAAGCTTCGTCTGATCCGCTGTAGCTGTCCTGTGGTAACGCTGTATCCCGGCATGTCTATCTTGATCTCCTTAGTGATCAGCACTGTTCCACCGATAGGAATAAGGTTCTGGTGGCTGATAATTTTCGAAATCACGTCTCTTGTTTGTCCATCGAGCTCTTGTAAAAAGTTGTTGCCCGAAGTTGCCTTAATGAGTGTAGCAGCATTGGGAGGAGGAGCACGCTTCAACACTAATGCATCCCAGATCTCGTTCACGGGTAGTTCTTCTCCTTCGTAACCAGAGGCAACAGTAAATAATGGGGAGTCCCAGCGAGAGTCGCCGTTGGGCTCTTCGTATCTCATATGTAACTGCTTGATGAGTTCTTCATCCCAAGGGTTCTCCTGCTTGGAGTTCCACTCTATGCACTTTTCTAGCTGGTTTAATACATGGACCACACAGTGAGGAGTCACCACACCTTTTGCCTCACAGAATAACTGGTACCTGAAACCTTTGATGTACGACAACGAGTCGAGAATCACGATATTTGTTCTGGAAAGGTCTCGTTTGACAGCTGACATCTGGGTGCCTCGAGCATTCTTTTCCAGATTGGATTCCTTGTAGGTATCATGAGAGATGCCCAACGATTCGTCTGAGTGGTATATGATGCTGTAGTTATGACCGGGTTCGTTGGTTTGCTTGGCCTCCTCAATCTTGGCCTCGAGAGCCACCTGGAGCTTCTTCGCCCATGAGGTTTTCCCTGATGCCGGAAACCCTGTGAATGTTATGAGAGGCATGTTGGTGGAGAATTTCCGGATGCGCACAACGAGATGAGGTTGAGGATGGTTGGTAAAAGACGATAAGATTGAAAAATCAGACCTTGGTGCCGTAACTTGTGAAATATGTAGAACGAACGATGGTAGAATGTTCTTCGTCTGGGATTGGTCCGAGTTCGTTTCTCCTTCCCCCGTTATGCCTTTTTAGACCCTTTCGATCATGTGACTCAAGTCTGAATCAGACACCATTTGCCATTTCTATTTCCCATTTCCTTGCTCTAACCCCATGTCGTTCATACCTCGTCGGATATTTCCGAACTACAACATACCCCTATCCAATTTCAAGGGTCACCACCAGAAAGCGTTAACCAAGTTTGGGCATCTTGCTCCGCAGATCGATCTCGTCCTAGAAGTCAGAGATAGCAGAGCACCCATCTCCACCACCAACGTGCTCTTTGACCGGGTATTGGCACAGAAGGAGAAAATTATCCTCTACTCGAAGAAGGATCTTTCCGTTCTCAAGAAGGAGCTCGTTGAGAAGTGGCACCTGTCGTCTCTTGAAGACTATATGTTCATTGATAGCAGAAACAGAAAGGATGCCAGACAGATCATTGACTTGGTCAAGCAAAAATATTACCAGATGACTCCTCCGCCACCTTTGGGACTAAGACTCATGATTATAGGGATGCCCAATGTGGGGAAATCTACTTTGGTTAATACTCTTCGAGAAGTGGGGCTTGCTGATGAGTTTCGAGGAAGTGTTTCCAGCAAAAGAAGAAAAGTGGCCAGAACGGGAGGTCAGCCTGGTGTTACCAAGAACACTAGTGAGATCATTCGTCTTAACAGAGACCCCGATATTCTTGTACATGATACTCCCGGGGTGTTTCTTCCAACAGTTAAAGACAGCGAAACTATGTTGGCACTCAGTCTCGTGGGATGTGTCCACACTTCGTTCATCGACCCTGTTATACAAGCAGACTACTTGCTCTATCTTTTGAATTTGCACGATGCCACTGGGTCAAAATACTCGGAATATATTGACCGTCCCACAAACCTGATTGACGAGCTCTTGGCTAGCATAGCTGACAAGAGAGGTCAGTTGAAACCAGATGGGTCCTACGACGAGCTCGGAATGGCTTCCCATTGGGTTGGTCTTTGGAAGCAAGGAAAACTGGACAAGTATAAGGGTTTGTTTGATTTGGGCACTATCCTTGAGATCAACGGAAATGAGTTAAAAAGACTATTCACAGAGGAAAGAGAACGGGTGAAAGCCATGGGAGTCAACACAAGGATCACAGACAGCTTGGGAGAAGATGGGACTGCCACTTCCAAAAGAAGGAAGCGCACAGCAAAGGACAGAGAATACGACTTGAAAAACCAACTATTCAAGATCTAAGCTGATTGTCTCAATGGGAAGTTTTCTTTTTTTTTTTTTTTTTTAACATTTTTCCTTTTTTTACTAAGAGTTT
>JAJMGE010000061.1:0-46738 GCA_030568475.1 Suhomyces choctaworum
GCGCTTGTGGGCCTGTACTACCAGCAACACCATGGCCGTCTTAAACTCGAATCCCGAGATCCTCTTGCGGAAGAGAAAGGACAAGGACAGAAAGAGGCTCCAGAAGCAGGAGGAGGCCCAGGAGAGAGAGAAGAGAAATGCCAAGCTCAAGAAGGCCCAGAAGAACAACTTTGTCAGAGCTGAGACCTTGGTCAGCCTGTACAAGGCCAGCGAGTTGGAAAAGAAGCGGATTTCCAAGATGAGCGCCAAGCAGAACGAACTCCATATTCTCACCACTGACGACACCGAGACCAGGCTCTTGTTTGTCATCCGGACCCCCAGCCACGTGAAGGGGCTTTCCATACCCCTCAAAGCTCGCCAGATATTGGAAGTGTTGAAGTTGAAAGAGCCCGATACCGGGGTGTTTGTCAAGGCCAGCCCCACCACCATGAGCTTGTTGAACTTCATCGCTCCCTACATTATCGTGGGCCGTCCCTCCTTGAGCTCCATCCGTCAACTTTTCCAGAAGAGAGCACGTATAACAAGCCCCCTGGCCGAAGACAACGAAGATCCCAAGCCCATCCGTTTGGACAACAACCAGTTGGTCGAAGACAAGTTCGGTGACTCGCTCGGGTTGGTGTGTATCGAAGACATTGTCCACGAGCTTGTCAGCTTGTCGGACAACTTTGTCTCCATCACCGGGTGGTTGTTGCCGTTCAAGTTGAATGCCCCTGTCAACGGCTGGGGTCCCCAGGCCAAGTTGGCAAGATTGCTCCATGAGACTTCCAGCAAGAAGGCTATCAGCTTGAGCAAGGACTTCCAGATCAAGGAAATCGATGACATCGACAGTATCATTGGCCAACAGAACTAGGCGTGTATAGTAAGCATTAATAGAATAACAATTGTGACAGGGTCGCCGCGTGTGCTGCTTCCGTAGATTTATTCCAATATATTATCGTATCTTCAAGTTTAGCGAGCTGCTGATGATTGTCGCATCTTGAAGCATGGCGCGCTAACCAAAAATCCACATCACACGCGTTACTTCAACACCACCCTATCTGATGAAGTATTCCGTCTATCAACAGATCTCTGTTCCAGAAACCCATACCTACAAGTTTCTCCAGCTTACCCCGGATCTCCTTAGTTATGTCACAGATCAAAAAGACGGCAAGCTCTTGATCAAATCTTCTCCCTTGAACACCGCCCAGCCCAGCGATAACACCAGCAGCAATTTGGTGGTTTGCACGGAAGACAAGACTTGGAAACTCCGTCAGATGAACCACTCCAATACTGTTCTCTTGGTGAACAACATGAACGTCAATCACATGAACCAGTCACTCAGCCATCAGTCACAGAATCAGCTAGTGGGATTTGCTCAAGGCAGCTACGAATACGAATTAAGCAAGAGCTCCGGGCAGTTGGACGTTTCTGCAATTCCAAGGTACCCGGGTTCTGCTGTGGAGCCCCTCTCTTATTCAACCTTGTTGGCAAACTCTCCAATATCGAAGACCGAGTTTGACAAGAAGTGGTATGAGCTTGGGGGCACTGAAATCGATGGCCAGGTTTACATCTTGAAAGACTCATATATCACCGAGTGCCTCTCGCACATTATTACTATCCTTATCAGCGAACTGTTTGACTACATTAATCTGCAGGGCAGTTTATCAGCTTTAAATGCCACAGCCCGAATTCCTCACTCCGTGATAAAATCTATAATATACAAGTTTTCAACAGCAGAGGGTGACAAATTCAGATTGGATAATAAGTCCATTGCAAAGTGGTACGGAAAGCAAACACTAGAGAAGTGTGGCTCTACACCTGTGCCGGTGTCGGATTTCCTTGTCAATTGGAAGTCGTCTTTGCCCGAATTCTACAACGCACCGCTTGATCTCAACGATCTTCAGGGTTACTATTACCGCTCAGAAGACCAAATAATTTACGTCAACAAGGATCAACTTTCGGGGTCATTGCCAAATCGTTTCGAAGAGCTCTTCCAGGTTAGCAAAAGCTGGGGCTACGAAGAGTTGGTCCCTTTCATAAGCGAGCTTATTCCTTTTGGAAAAAAGATCGATTCTGTCATCATAAAGTACGGCAAAAAGAAAAAGGTTGGAAAGAATTCGTTTGTGGTGACTCCAAGATAATAACTTGGGAGGGTATTTGTAAAACGTCTTACAATAAAACAAGCCAAGAGTACAATACCAGCAGGTCTGTCTCGACATTGCCAATCATTACTTGACATATTCATTCATTGACAGCAGGGCCCAAAGTTGCATAGTTCCTGTTCCTACTCCGGTTGCAACCATTCTATTACGTAAGCGTTGCGATTGAAAATTTAGGACGCCAACTTCGGTTAACAAACACTAGGTTCAAGATGGATAATCAGACTTTCTTGATATCCTTGATCGTAAGTAAACCAATGAGTTCCCTGTGAATCTTGCTAACAAACTCAGAGTGGCGGGTGCGCTGGTACCTCTACCGATCTAGCGTTCTTTCCCATAGACACCATCAAGACCCGGATCCAGGCAAAGGGTGGGTTTTTCCGAAATGGAGGCTGGTCAGGCATCTACAAAGGATTGGGTTCGTGTGTGGTGGCATCTGCGCCATCTGCGTCCCTCTTCTTCATCACCTATGACTCCATGAAGGTGTACACCAAAGATATACTGCCTGCAAAGAGCCACATGATTTCGGCGTCTTGCGGTGAAATAGCAGCGTGCATGGTCCGTGTGCCTGCCGAGATCATCAAACAGAGGACTCAAGCGGGAATTGCCGGCGTGAGCGGCCGGGCGACATCGTGGGCAAACTTCTTGTATCTCATTCAGAACAGGTCGGGCGAAGGAGTGTTTCGAGGCCTTTACCGAGGATGGAACACCACAATTATGCGGGAAATCCCCTTCACCATCATCCAGTTCCCCCTCTACGAGAAATTGAAGAAGATGTGGGCGTCTCGGGACGGCACGCCGCAGCTCTCGTCGCACAAGGCAGCGGTGTGTGGGTCCATAGCAGGAGGTGTGGCGGCAGCAGCGACCACGCCGTTGGACGTGATCAAGACCCGGATCATGCTCAACAAAAACCGAGTCAGCATCGGGTCGATTTTGCTGGCAATGGTGCGAGAAGAGGGCTACTCCGCGTTATTCAAAGGTATAGGTCCGAGAACGGCGTGGATCAGTGCGGGAGGGGCCATTTTCCTTGGGTGCTACGAGGTGGTCCACGAGACCCTCACCACTTACACTGCCACCATAGAGCAATAGACTGTTTATAGAGTAACAGAGGGGGGCAATATAGAGTCAGAGCATGGTCACGAACCGAATCGGCAACGAAACCCGATGTCAAGCCCGGGCTTTTCGCTGCGTGCGCGTAGGTGTGTGGGGAGCAGACCTGCAGTTGCGGGCACGACCCTCCCGCGGCCTAGTCACTTTTTCACAGCGATGATGATTAATATCTATACTATAAGCAGCACCCGTTTTTCCTGACCACCACTCGAAGCCCGCTGTTGTTTCCCGTTGTTTGCAGCGTATCGTACAACCATGCTACAACCATTAGTCAGAATCGGTGCCGGAGCCTGCAGGCTTTCCCGTGCCGTCCCTGCCGCCCACATGTTGCGGAAACAGTTTGCCGCACGGACTTTGGCCACTACGGCGGGATCGGTCCACACCTCGACTCCAGTGGAACCACCTGTGGTCACGCCACCCGAGGGCTCCACCATCTCGCTCAAGAGCGCCACCAGAGACGCCAGCCAGTTTGGAACCCGTCCCATCTACTTGGACGTGCAAGCCACATCTCCCACCGACCCTAGAGTTCTCGACAAAATGTTGGAGTTCTACACGGGAATGTACGGGAACCCACACTCATCCACCCACTCGTACGGCTGGGAGACCGAGAAGGAAGTGGAGAAGGCCAGAGCCTACATCGCCGCCGGCATCAACGCCGACCCCAAGGAAATCATCTTCACCTCGGGCGCCACAGAGTCCAACAACATGGCCATCAAAGGTGTTCCTCGGTTCTACAAGAAGACCAAGAAGCACATCATTACCACACAAACAGAGCATAAGTGTGTGTTGGACTCCGCCAGACACATGCAGGACGAAGGGTTCGAGGTCACCTACTTGCCCGTCAACGAGCAGGGGTTGATCAGCCTCGACGACTTGAAGAAGGCTATCCGTAAGGACACCATCTTGGTGTCGGTGATGGCGGTCAACAACGAGATTGGAGTCATCCAACCTTTGAAGGAGATCGGTAAGATCTGCAGAGAGAACAAGATTTTCTTTCACACCGACGCTGCCCAGGCGTACGGTAAGATCGACATCGACGTCAATGACATGAACATCGACTTGTTGTCCATCTCGTCCCACAAGATCTACGGGCCCATGGGTATTGGTGCCATCTACATCAGAAGACGTCCCAGAGTCAGATTGGACCCTATTATCACTGGAGGTGGCCAGGAAAGAGGATTGAGATCCGGTACATTGGCACCACCTTTGGTTGCCGGCTTTGGTGAAGCCGCCAGACTCATGCAACAGGAAATGAGCGTACGTATAACTATGACATCGTCATATGAGGAATCAGACGGCATACGGAACCGACCCAAATCTCTGTTGGTTCCGAGTGATGAACACGACTTATGCAAGGATCTGATGACCGGATATTGAACCGCGCAAATTACTAACTATTTCTAGTACGATCAGGCTCACATCGAGAAGCTTTCACAGAAGTTGAAGGCTGGATTGTTGTCTATCCCCTCGACCCAATTGAACGGTTCGACCGACCCCAAGTCCCAGTACAGTGGATGTGTCAATGTTTCGTTCGCATACATTGAAGGAGAGTCGTTGTTGATGGCTTTGAAGGACATTGCCTTGTCGTCGGGCTCTGCTTGTACATCTGCTTCTTTGGAGCCCTCTTACGTGTTGCATGCCTTGGGAGCAGACGATGCCTTGGCCCACTCGTCCATCAGATTTGGTATCGGGAGATTCAGCACTGAGGCCGAAATCGACTATGTCGTAAACGCCATCAACGAAAGAGTGGATTTCTTGAGAAAGATGTCGCCATTGTGGGAAATGGTGCAAGAAGGAATTGACTTGGACTCAATCGAATGGAGTGGCCACTGAATCGGACCTTCACCGATCCTCCCTGAGAGCACGCACCATGTCCAGCAACATCGGTAAGTCGTACACCTTTGACGAGGTGCGCTCGTTGATGACCTTGTCCAAGCCCATCCATTCCCGTTTCACTACTGTATTTATTATCTCTGAAACTATATAGCTATGAAAGTAACGCGCTAACTTCAGTTAACATGGTTTTCCGTCTAGAACTGTAACGTAGACAGTGCTCGCCGGAATCGGCGCGCTTCCGGAGTCGCTATGAAAAACTATATAAAAGCAGCCGCGGTTGTTCTCCAGAAGAGCCTCAATACTGCTGAACATGTCACAAGTCAAAAAGGCCAAAACTGCCGTAACCAAGAACATCACCATCCTTCCAGGTGACCATGTGGGGACGGAGGTCACCCAAGAAGCCATCAAGGTACTCAAAGCTATTGAAGAAAATACTCCTTACCAAGACATCAAGTTCAAGTTCAACCACCACTTGATTGGTGGAGCTGCAATTGACGCCACCGGCGTTCCCTTGCCCGACGAGGCCTTGGAGGCGTCGAAGGCCTCGGACGCAGTGTTGTTGGGTGCTGTCGGTGGTCCCAAGTGGGGTACCGGCTCTGTCAGACCAGAACAAGGGTTGTTAAAGATCAGAAAGGAATTGAACCTTTACGCAAACTTGAGACCGTGCAACTTTGCCTCCGACAGCTTGCTCGAGTTGTCCCCATTGAAGGCGGAAGTGGTCAAGGGCACCAATTTCACGGTTGTTCGTGAGTTGGTGGGTGGTATCTACTTTGGTGACAGAGAAGAACAGGAAGAGTCTGCTGACGGCGAGTCCGCCTGGGACACCGAAAAGTACAGCGTGTCCGAGGTCACCAGAATCACCCGAATGGCGGCATTCATGGCATTGCAGCACAACCCACCTTTACCAATCTGGTCATTGGACAAGGCTAACGTGTTGGCATCCTCCAGATTATGGAGAAAGACAGTCGACAAGGTCATCAGTGAAGAGTTCCCTCAGTTGCAGGTGCACCACCAGTTGATCGACTCTGCTGCAATGATCTTGGTCCAGTCTCCAAGCAAATTGAATGGTATCGTCATCACCTCCAACATGTTTGGAGATATCATCTCCGATGAAGCCTCGGTGATTCCAGGCTCATTGGGTCTTTTACCATCTGCTTCCTTGGCCTCGTTGCCAGACACCAACAGCGCTTTTGGGTTGTACGAACCATGTCACGGTTCTGCTCCAGACTTGGCTCCCAATAAGGTCAACCCTGTGGCTACAATCTTGTCTGCTGCGATGATGTTGAGATTGTCCTTGGACTCTCTCAAAGAAGCAGAAGCCTTGGAAGAGGCCGTGCGTCAAGTTTTGGACTCTGGTATCAGAACAGGTGACTTGAAGGGTACTAGCAGCACCACCGAGGTTGGTGACGCCATTGCTGAAGCGGTGGCTAAAATTTTGAGAGAAGCCAAGGAATAAGTGGTAAGTCCGACATTCACGGCGTAATAAAAGTTTGAAACGGAAATCGCAAAGTATCGAATCCAGCTATAGTAAGAAATTCAACGCTCAATGTTCCTTCCTATTGACTGCATCTACGCTTTGATAAAAATGCTAATGTATTATAATTTCTCGTAGCCATCAAAAGTTGATAGACCCATTCAACAAATCGGATAAATATGCAATGGAATCTTCTCTTGTGGCATGAATATTGAAGAATTGATCGGAGGGCAGCAACTTTTGGTGGAGGTTCCCTCTGTCATTAATTATGGTCGCATCGCTAGATGATGATGTTACCGTAGGGGAGGCCGATTTGTTTGCTTGGGGAAGAAATGAATCGGAATGATATGTACGGGTCTGGATTTTGGCAATTGAATTCTTTAATTGGGAGCGCGATCCGGCATTTTTGGCATCATCGATTAGTTGATAGAAATTGCTCCCAAATTCAAACTCGTTCATGGAATAGTATTCGTCCTCCGAACTGGTGAGCGTCATGTGGCTCAGGTTTCCCTTGGGGCTGGAGCCTCCTGAAGTACGCTCTGTTCTGTTGGCAAAGTCAAATTGATCGACATTTGAGTCGAAATCGATAGTTTTCCTAAACTCTTCAATCACTTGTGTAGAGCTTAGTGACTGGACCGACTGCTCCTTATTTTCCCTCCTAAAGTAACTTGCCGGAATTTCGAATGTAGACATAGAACCATGTCGAGTGGCAAACACTTCGTTTATATCCTTGGTAACATCTTCGTTGAAGTCGGTGACAAACTGGTCCACTAATTCACTTGCATTTTGACGGATACTGGTGGTGCTCTTGCCAATATCAAAAGAGCTTTGCCCGTCAAGAGTGGTATTAGTACTGTCCGAGCTTTTGCTGTAGTCCATGGTACTGTGAAAGCTCTCATTAGTACGGTTAGCATCCTCGGCCTTTAACCTCCGGACATCCGCATATAATGACGAGCTATCTCTGCTAATAGTGACCCAGTTGGTTTCACCATCGACGTAAAATTCTTCTGAAGGAATGGTTCCAAATTCCAAAACTGAGATTGAATTTTTAGACTTCCGTCTCTTGTGAATCGAGTCCAAAGCGATTGCGTTCTGTTCAGTGGTTGATGTTGGAATGGAGAATATTCTGCCTTTGGAATAACTTCGAGTCCCGTTGATCGTCGAGTGCACAACGGAAGGAGGAACATCATCATAAACCGAAGAAGTGGCTCGGTTCTTATTTTCCATGTACAACTTATCAAGCTCGTTACTTCCTCTGGAATTAGTCCTACCCAACAAATCTTGCGATGCTCTGCTCGCGACATCGTGGGCCGGGGTTTCATATTGAGTATCGACGGAGTAGTCAGGGATTGTGATGGGCTTACTCTGAACACGCTGAAGAGACGAATCGTTGATGTCTGGTCTTTCTGCCTTCTTGAGTTCTGGGATTGGTTTATACAAATTGGTATACTTTGCCTGGTCACCTCTGGGGATGTAGGTGTTCGATATTTTCCTTGGGGCAATGGACTGTGGAAATCTTGGTGGAGGTAACTCTTCCGTAGGTGTAATTTTTGACTCTTTCCGTTTCACAGTTTTTTGCTTGTCATGAGATTTCTTGAAAGGTTGAAGTAACTTACTTATTATTGACTTTTTCTTATTCAACTGCTTTTCCAATGGGGTGTTCTTCTTAGAGGCAAGTACCTTCTGAGCCTGTAATTTTGCTTCTTTCTGTCTTTTTTCCTCTTCTAATTTTTGAGCTTCTTCAAATTTCTCTCGCTCCTTTTGCATGATGCTAGATCTTATGCGGTCACTGTTGTACGATGTGAACACATCCAAATAGTACTCGATGTCGTGTTTGTATGCTTCAGAGAGGGCATCTGTGATAGCATTTTGAGATCTGAAAAGCAAGTCAAAGTTGGTGATCAAAATCTTCTTCAAGGTGGATTGCAATTCGTGGGCCATGACAATCTCATCAAGCTGGAAATTACCATCTTTACTGAGCCCAATTAATCTGATAGCGCTATCATTCACAAAGGAGGCGCTGACAATAAGATGAAGCCCGGGGTGTGATTCAAAGTACTGGAAGGGATCGTCAAAGGAAATATTCAAGAACAAAGCAAATGGCGACTTACAAGTTTCCACCTCATACGCATCAATTGTATGGGCTGTGGAATAAATGGTAAAGGTCGGTGGTGATTTGCTGGCCAATTGTGCGTCGGGTACTTCTTTCCCGCTTACCGAAGAGGCAGGGGACCTTGCTCCTTCAGACTTGAAAAGATGGAATGACTGACTCTTGTGCAAGACCTGTGCTTTGGTCATCAACTCAATAATCTTCTCGCCTTCATAGGTACCCTTCACCACCTCATAATTCTTCGTGACATTTGTAAAATTAGATGCTGTATTAAATCCATAAGGCTTCGTGCTGATAAAACGCAAAAATGTACCTTGTGTGTCTCTCTTCATGCTGGAGACGCTCTTATAGCTACTAGCGACGACATTGTTGATATCGGCGTACCCATTCACTTCCATAGATGGGAAAATATTCAAGCTTGGTAATGGTCTCTCGTTGATAAGCGAATGCATGAGAATATCAGAGATTGAAATAGTCTTCAGGGAATCCTCTTCCTTCTTTAGGTAATACTTGGAGTCATTGATAGTCAAGAACAACAAATAATCCGAGAAAATGATCAAAATATCTGTGTCCCATAATGTATCTTTTTCTGGCTTCATGTTCTTTAATTCAAAAATTCCAACCACTTTTCTTGAGAGCCAGTCGTACTGCAATTCTTCGGGCCATCTCGATGCAAGTTCAGTCAACATCTTTCCAGATGGGGTAAAGAATCTATGCTTAGGATTCAAAATATCTTTGGTCTCTTCGGGTAATTTACCACCAAAAGCGTCAATAACTTGAATTGAAGTAGTGTAGCAGTGCTCAATATAGTCCATTTCCTCTTTCTCAAATTCGCCACATGGTGATGAATCGGCGAGTTTCGTATGGATAACTTCGTAGAGTCTGTTCAAAATAAGTTTCAACCTGGGCAATTCAAATAACGAGCCAGAAACAATTGAGTCGATTTCCCTGACACTGTAGTTGCCCTTGTTCAAATTTCTGTTTTCAAAGATTCTCTTTTCATTTCTGTGACTGAACTTATTAAGAGTGGAAGTAAAATGCTTGAGATTTGCTTCATGACGAATGAATGCTTTGTAAAAATAAGGCAAAATCATCTTGAGTACCTTAAAAATTTCAAGGTAGCCGTAGTACTTAGCTTTATTGAGGGAGTCATGAAGAATGCAGTTTATTCTGGTAATCTCATCGATTGTTGGGGGAAACACGCTGTTAATTTTTGATATTCCTGAATTTTTATTCGAGCCAGACTTTGAAAGTTTGCTGGATTGTGCCAACACATGGATTCTTAATGGTATAATGAAGTTTTGTAAAAGGTTAACCAAGCCCATTGTAAAATTTGTCTGTATATTTAATAATTCCTCAAGAATGGTCTCGATAGCTTCGTCACCACTTAACAATGGAGGAGAAGTAGATGCAGCGGATACGTTGTAGTTGATCTCCATGGCTTCAGGCGAATATTCGAGCAACGGATCAAATAGTTGGTCCAATTGCTCTCCCAACAAATATACCAACCTGTTATTTTCTTCAACGATTTTGGGAGTTGCCTGGTCAGAGTAATTGTCGTATACAGTGTCCAACAATACGGTGGATAATGTGTGGTTTTGGATAAGACCCAATTGCGAGAGTTTGTTTCCCAACTCGAGGGGCGACTTATCGGTCAACAAATTCATTTCGTTGGCCAAATTTCCGGCGTTCGTCTCGTCCCAGGGAATGTTCAACTTGATATTGCTGGAGAGTCTGGTGTAGTTTTTCAACATCGATACAGCTATGGACTTTCTGACATTGGAGCGACGGTACTCGGGCAAGAGATTCTCGCAGCTGGGCCAGAACCGTGATCTAGAATCTAGAATGAGATTATCGTAGGTAGTGACGCCGTGCTTGGTGATCGACTTCGTGGAGAGTCGGCCCGAAGACGAGCTCTGGTAGATGATCATCAACAAATGGCCGAAGTAGTCGGGGTCGTACGAGGTAAAAAACGCTGCGTTTGAGAAGATCTCTTGCCATTGGTCGAGTGAGTACGATTGTTCCCGAGACTTCTTTTTGTCTGACTTGATCTGTCTGGATACGGTTCCATTGATGGAAGGTTCGGTGACTTGACTAAGACGCACGCCATCGACGCTTTTCCAGCTCTCGCCTTCAAACTGAGCTCCCAATGGTGGAAGCTGGATGGTACCCTCGACAGACTCCGTGGAAACGTTGCTGTGCATCGAGGCCGATCGTGGTTGGGTTGATTGTGGAGGAGGTTCTTTTCGTTTGTTGTTTCTGAAAAACGCTTCATCGTGCTCCAAGGAGGCAAAACGATGATATATGCTCATTTTAGGCGCTCCAGCTTGTTGGTGAACATGTATTGCTATAGAGGGCCTAGAGGGTGTATAATAAGCTTTGAGATACGTGATGTTGGAAAACATAAACATAAACAAGAATCACGTGCCATGCAATGTTACCGCATCGGGACAGAACGCGGGCGCCCATTCCAGCAGACGAGCGTAGTGACGCGAAAACCACCGGAGTCTCGATCCGTGTCCACAAGGCCGAGGGGCATGCGGAGGCGGCCGCCTGCGAGCGTGACGCGCCAGCCGAGCACCTCCAACAAAGCACAGCTCTCCTCGTCTGTCGGGAGACGAGTTATTGTTGGATGCAAGCGGCCGTACCACGTGACATCTCAGGTACCGAGTCCACCACAGCGACCAAGTGAAACGACAAGGCGCAAGGAGGGTAATGTGCAGCTTGGACGGGGGCTTGACTCGGGCGTGATGACATGCGTGTGGAAGAAATCGCCCATTATGGAAATTTTGCATCAACTGGTCGAAGTCGTCGCTTCAAGTTCCTGCTGCCAATCGGTAAACTCTCAAACACACACTACGTGGTTCGGTAAGCAACAAGGCTCAAGGGCAAGACTTGGCGGATTGTTTCAGGGAATATGTCTGTTTTGTCTTGTTTGCCTCAGTCACGAAGAACATCGATGTTTGTTCTTTCTCTATGGGTATGGGGGAATTGAAAATGAGGCAATAACGCCAGAAAAGGGAACAACGAAGGGATAACGGTGCAGTAGCAGCTTCTATGGGAGAGCCGCTTTACTTTGGAGCGCTTTAACAGGTGCACGCCTAACTGCAGCCTTGTCACTCAAACGTTACTAACTTGGGGTCTCGAGGAAGACCGTTACCGTCGACACCGTTTTTATTCAACTGAGACTGTGTGTACTTGTAGCGGGCCTCATCAAAGTTCATACCCTCCTCGTCCATGATCCGCGTGATCTCCCGGGTGGCTTCTTCCAGCAACCCCTTTCTGGAGTCGTTATTGTTGATGTTCTCCTCAATATCAAATGTCCTGCTGCTGAGTCCTCGTTCAAGATCGTCGTGGAATCCGCCTAGCCCGAGGTATCCTCCTCTTCTCCTTGTACGATACCTATCGTGGGCTTCGGCGATTCTATGTCTAAAATGAAATAACAAGAGGCCAGCAATAATTGCCACGATGATAGCAACGTGGTGGGTCTTGACTATGGAATTGCCATCGGAATCGTAGTAGTAGGACCAGGATGATACCGAGTAGCTCCCTGTAGACGACTTTCCTGAGTTAGAAACGTATGCCATCAGTTCGGGGGTTTCTGCCATGATTGATGCTAGTCTCCTTAAGTGCACTGAAAAGGGCTATGGGATATTGGTGATTACGTAATCCGAGTAGCCGAAGGGGCCGTTGAAGAAGTGTGGAGTAGGAAAGGAGTAAGAGTGTTCTGTTTAAGTAACAGGGACGGGTGGGGAGTGCTTGACCAACCCATGGTAAGTTTTGATTTTTTAGTGTGAAAAATAAGGGAGTTGTATTTCCTGTATTTTTCAAGAAATTTTAATATAATCGAATGAGATGATATTTCTTCCCGAGTTTCAAATTAGCCGCATCCCGTAAAACCCACACAGTGAGCTTATTGAACGACACATAAAGTTGTTTGGGAAAGTTGTTTAGAAAAAAATCATCTTCACTTACCTCCTATATGATTAGTTCACCAGCTTTTTGAGCACACCGTCTCCACATACGAGGGCTGGATTTTCCATTATTCTTTTTCTATATATTAACTGTTTATTTTTCTCTACTCCCAAGGTTCAAATGTAAGAACAGAGTGTGATTACGAGGGTCATAACGAGAACTGACCAGGAAATTATATGGATCGCTCAACTATAACAAAGGAGTTATTACAGGTACCTTAAGTGCCAATGTAGCATCGTTCAAATTGTACCTTTTAAGAAGCTCAACTACATCGCTTTTAGCTAGCTGAGGCGTTACTACTGAATGGGTAGGCCAGCACCTAACTTGTCCTGCCGATTCCTTAGAATTTTTTTTTTTTTTTGCAAAATGGGTAGTTTATTACGTCTATATACTCCTAGTTTTTAACCATCCGCCCCTAAGGGCCGAGCTTACAATACTCTGCCCTCAAGAGGAGGCCTAGCAGCATACGACGTAACCTATGGTGCAGTCAATTTTTTGTAGTTGCAAACGGATAACGTGTAGACACGCACTCTCACGAGGCGTTATCTACCAAACCAAGTTGGCTCAATCGACTGGAGTGCATCCAGAGATGAGGGGTTATTATCAAAATTTTCACTTTTATATATACACGTCTGGAGCAATTTTCCTTTCACGACAAACAGGAACCAGACTTCGTGGCCAAGTTGGCTAAGGCGTAAGACTGTTAATCTTAAGATCGTGAGTTCGACCCTCACCGAGGTCGCTTGTTTGCATCCAAGAGGACGAAACGTACAAGCAGGGAACTGAAAACGTCTAACATAAAGCGGCCGAAGCTCCACTGGCTGCAAATTTAACAGTTTACAAGTTACGAGGAAATTTTCAAATTACAAAAATTCAATTAACGATATGTATAGAAATGAAAGTCTATCAATAGACTGTATGCGAGAATGAGTACCACAGACTATGCCAAGAACATAGTGACTGCAATTGCAAAGAATGACATCAACGAGCCGGTGGTGATGGCAGCACCGAAATTAGAACTGGATCTGTTGAAGTTTTGCTTAGGGTTTGCAAACGATGATGAGTAGTCTGACGCCGCTCCCGTGATGGGATGGTTCATGAACGAAGGGACGGCGCCGGTGGGTGCTGGTCCCTCGCCGTTTGATGCAGTGAGGAGGGTTTGGTAGGTGTAAGTGCCGCTTTGTGGAGAGTTGTCCACGGTTTTGATGAACACAGAGGGATAGCTGGTGCCTGAGCGAGTGGAGCTGCTCTGGAAAGATTTCAAAGTGTTCAAATGGGTCAAGGTGCTTTGGTTACCTGGGTCAATAGTGATGTCTCCGATGGTCAACGTAGGGTATGGCGAGTGTCCTCCACTTGAGAGCGACTCGGTGGGGCCAGCGGTAGCCAACAAGGTGGGCTTGTTCTTTGCGGTGTGTGCGGAAGCGGTGTAGTTGCCGTTGACAGAGCCACCCGAGACCAAGGTGCTGAACTCGCTTTTTGCCTGGTTTTCCCTGTCATCGATTTCACCGCCATCCGACTGGATGGAGGTCCATTTTCCGCTCTGGTTGGAGTACGAGTACGATTTACCGGAGGAGTAGTCGGCCACGGTGACGGATTTGATATTCATGGAGAAGGGAGCGTCGGAGTAGTCGGTGTCGCCGCCCGCCCATTCGATGGTGCCCTGGGCGTTGTCAGGGTCTCCGCCCGCCCAGATTCCGGCGATGACTTGCATAGGTGTCTGTGGATAGCCATGGGGATCGTCGCTCTTCAACACCCTGACGGCGGTGCCGTCCAAGAACCACGTCAACGAGTCGGGGGTCCAGTCGAGGGTGTATGTGTGGTAGTTTTCCAACGGATCCGACGACACCGGGTGGTAGCCGCCCCTGTTGTAGGAGGAGGTGTCGCCCTTGACGAAGTAGTTGGACTGGAACTCGTAGGGGTCGCCACCAAAGAGCTCGATGTCGATCTCGTCGAGAGCATCCGACTGGAGGTAGAAGCTCGACACGATCCCCTTGCCCTTTGCTGCCTTCATCACCACCTCCACGCGACCGAACATGATGTAGAAGGTGGAGCGGATGGTGGGGTTGTCGAGGCGCTTAGCGATGGTCAACGAGACCCCATCGTCGCCGTAGTCGACTTTTCCCGGAGTGTTCAATGTGGTGAAGTACGGGGAGTCGCTGTTGGTGAAGTTCTCCGTGAACGATGTACCAAGCGCCGGATCCGACGGACAGTTGTCGTTGTGGATGGGGTTGCAATTGGCTAAGACCCGCGCGAGGAGCGGCAATAAGGCGACGACGGTCTTCATGGTTGCGGTTGACGGCGACACCCGGGGGGCAGACCTCGCCTTTATACTCGGACCACAGCGGTCTCAAGCGTTGCCAACGAGCAACGTCAATTTGCAGCTGCTACGCTCGAAGGCTGGACGCCCGGCCCAAACTGGCGCACACCGACGCGTAGCACAGCGAAGGGACCACTCACGCCGTCGCTTGACACAAATTTCGCGGGGCGGTCCGCGTCATCGCCGGCGCTGGCTAGTTGCAATGGTATACGAGATCAGGGCATTGTTGTGAGCTGGGCGGGTCGGGCGAGCACATTCTCGTTTGGAGGGACGACACGAAAGGGCGGATCGCAGGGTGTTGATATAAGCGGTGGACTGCCACGAACATGCGACCGGTTCCACTGGATTGGTCCACCACTCATGTCGTGGATTTGCGTCGTTCTCTTTCTCTCGCACCATCTTGTCCCACTCTCTGCTTGGGTGCGAACAATAGGCCTGCCTAGTCTCCCCGGCGACAGTGCGGCTGCGCACGCCCGATGTTTCAGCCTTCGCTAGACGAGCACAGCACAATAGCACTTCCGAGACGGGAATGTGATCCAGGACCGCAGAGCCCGTGCAGCCGCCCCTGTACCGTTGCGGCTCACCGCAGTACATCCATACCGCAGTACACCTGCCCTGCACCTTCCTATTTGACCTGTATCCCAGAATGTCGGCGACATTTTATATCACGTGACCAGTGTCGCACTCAGGAGATAACAAGTGATGAAGCTGCAGCGCCTACCAGCGCCACCACCCACAACACCCCACCCTTGTATTTTCCCCAACACACGAGCAAAGCTTCGTTACGGCACCCTTAGCATGAAGCACATTCTGTTGCTCTCGTTCGCCCTCGTTCTGAGGGCTGAAGCCTATCCCGTCTCCATAGCACGAAGGGGCAGTAACAACGGCTCTGGCCATCCAGTCAAGCATCCCAACCAAGATATCGGCTGGGGCGACATGCCAGACGAAGAACTGGGCGACATACTCATCGTGATGGTGCTTATGACCACCATCGGTGCATTCATGATCGTGGTCAGCTTGTTGCTTTGGTGTGTGGTTCGCCGCAGGCTCCGGTTGTCGGAGGACGACATCACCCGCGAAGAAGAGAACCAGGCATACCTCGAGCTCAACTCCGACGAGCAGGAGCTCTATTTCCAGAGCAAGGACTACCTCACGCAGAACCCGTTCTTGAAGGGCGATCTCACGTTATCGCAGAACTTGGCGATCCAGGAAAAGGGGGTCCAGGCCTACGAGTTCCAGAAGGACCCCATGTTGACCAACAACGACCTCATGATCATCAACAAGTGCGAGCTCAACTTCTTCAAGAAGTTCGAGTGCTGCACCTTCACCAACTTGCCAATGAACCTGAAGAACGAGGTGTACTATTTTGAAAGCAAGATCTACTCGTTGCCCGATCCCGAAAACACTATCATTTCCATCGGACTCGGCATAAAACCGTACCCATGGTTCCGCCTTCCTGGTAGACATGCCCATTCCATCAGTTATGACTCCACGGGCCACAGAAGACACAACCAAGCATTTAAGCTCAACTACGACCCTCCATTTCCGCAGTTCCTCGAGGGTGATGTCATAGGCGTTGGATACAGAACCCGCAATGGCACGGTTTTCTTCACTCGCAATGGAAAGAAGATCAACGAGTTCAAACTTGGCGGCCACGTCAAGAACTTCAGACCTGGCGGGAACGGTCAGTTGTATCCCATTGTCGGTGCCAACAACTTGTGCTCCGTCCACGTCAACCTAGGACAAGCGGGGTTCGTGTTCATCGAGGGCAATGTCAAGAAATGGGGCTATGCCCCCAGAGAGGGAAACGGACCCGCCCCTCCAGCATACAACAAGTTCAATAGTGATATTTTGTTAGAGAGATCAGAGATCGACGAAGATGAGTTGAGCGAGAGAGACGATGACTTTCCACCCGATTTCTGGGAGGTTCACAATGGAGCGGAAGCCAAGGGTGACAAATACAGCTACAATGCATACAGCGACGTAAATTCTGATGACGAGAGGATAACGTTGAACACGATATTGCCCCACAAACCACCATCGTACGACGAGGACGGCGAGGATCCTTCGTTAGACACTGTGGGCGACGACATTGCGGGCGACATTGCACCCGACGACGTGTTGGAAACCAGCAGCATGGCAGAGCCTCAAGTCGTATCAGACGAAGGAGAGCACGAGGGAGATCAGGAGGAAGAACAGGAGGAAGAACAGGAGGAAGAACAAGCGGAGCAGACACAAGAGGTGGAGGAAGTGGCTGGCGTGCAGGAAAACAATACACCGGAGGCCGAGCATGCCGAAGCAGGGGACCTGTCGTTGGAACTTCCACTGCAACCATCTGCGCCAATTCCCGGTGACAATAACGGGTCTACTGGATTGGACGCGTCAGAGTAGCGATGTCTGGGAATTTGTGGGGTAATAAGCACTAAGGCCAAGTACTGTACCTAATTTCCGGGACAACCACACTGCTCACTGCCCTCAACAAAGTGTACGTTTTCCTTGTTCTGGCAACAACCGATGCGTGCTCATCGCTGTCATTCCCCACACACATATTTCTATATTAAATTGCGTAGCATAGATGCGACAAAATGTTGGAGCTTTTATTGTATTTTTGGCAGTGTCACGTAGCGTCACGTACGCCTGTGTAGATGTTTTGTGCGAGCATAGGGCTGGGCCCCGCGTCGAAGGAGTGTAGGGTTAAACATCCATCAGAAACGTCCAGTCGAAAACCACAGGCTTACCAAGTGTAGTGGACCCCAACCACGATCCATCGCTTGCAGATACCCCGTCGTATTTATGTGAGTCGCCAGAATTACCCCAGAGTTTTGCATCCCCTGATCTATGCACAGAAGCCCCGAGCGCCCCTTTTTTGTGGGGTACCCCAGGGCGGCCCGCCAAAACAACTGTACGGCGTTTTTGCGGCCCGACGACGCCGAAGCCACACAGTTGCCCTATGGTTTTGTATAAATTGCCACGAGATTCGTTATCTCGTCTTATCAGACCAATAAAATTACCAGACCATCTAGGATGATCCAAAAGTTTGTGTGTGTTCCCAAATCGGACTACGACGTTATTGTGATCTCCAACGGCACTATCCAGCAGATAGAGGCCGGACTAGCGAGCATAAACGAGACCACAAACAATGAGATCCCGCTCAACGGTCATGTTACCTACTTGGACACGTTTGACCAATTGGTGACACATTTGCGCAAACTCAAGGCCGCAGGGTCGCGCGGGTTCTCGGGTAAGGTGTTGTTCATGTTCTTCAACGGCGTTGAGTACGTGCTGGACTTTATCGCCAGCTTGATCGACTACTACAATAAGTGCACGTTCGTGGACTCATTCAACTACGCGTTCAACCTGTACGCCACCGCGACCAAAACCCGCGACTTGACTCCGGTGTACGACACCATCGAAAATGCATACTTCTACATCGACTCTTCCACGGTGATGGAACAGTTCAACAACACCAGCGGATTCATGGATTTTGGTCCGGTTGCGAAGTCCGAGCCTTCGTTCAACTCCATCATGTGCATCACCAGCGACATCCTCAAGAAGATGGCGTTTATGTTGGGCCGTGTGAGAGGCCTTTACATCGACGACACGCACTTGGCTGGCGAAAAGACCTATCCTTTGCGGAGTCTTATCCGCAACTTTCCCAAGGTGGAGAGAATCGAGTTGGCTACACACCCCAACCTCATGATGTTTAATGCCCTTATGTAATGAATAGACCAAAAGTAAGGGACTGAGTCCCGATCATCGATGAATGCAAATGTAAGAGAGTGGCTGCGAATATTCAAGATGAGCAAGCGGAAGAGACGAAATAAATTACTTGCGGGACAGATCACATCAGTGGCTGTCAAGTACAGCACTCCACCTCCAATTTGCTGCTACCGCTCTTTGTAACATGGAGTGTTTTATCCTCAGTCTACTCCACTTATTGTTGCAACCGCGTAGCCTATTCGGGAAAACAATTTCCGTTGAGGGATCAATTCCACCATGTTATCTCCACCTATATAGAGACCCGTTAAACATCAGCACCAGCTTTCGGTGTCATATGTTTGCCATAGCATTCTTGGTGCTTGCCGTATGTTTCGGCAGCTACCATTTTCGGCGCCTCAGAAAACCGCCATTAGTGTCTGTGCTCGATGCCAGAAACGTTGTACCAGTTGATACCAAATGGAGCTGGAACACCCAGAAACCATTGCCTATCCGGCCTTTCGTAAACAAAACCAACTTCAATATTCAAATGGGCGTTCGCAACCTCTCCAAGACGCCATCAGACTGGCTACTAATAGAAGACACCTACTTGAAGAATACCCAGATGCGTAAGGAGTTCACCGAGAAGTATCCAGACAAGACCACCCACGCTTACGACAATGCTGTCACCACCGACGCTGTTCGAGAGTTCTACGACTTGACGGTCAGCTTCCTACTCAAAAAGTATCCCCAGTGCTTCGAGAACGAGAAATACGGGGTCATCAAGAATACCATAACCAACGAGCTATATCCACGCACCGCAGGCAAAATCAATGCCCGACACTTGGTGTTGTTGTTGGCACATCTCATCGAGGAAGATTTCTTAATTCTCATCAAAGACGACCCTTCGGACCCCGAACAGGAATATATAACCCGGGCGACGGTGACGGGGTTTCCTTCGGGATTTGATCCGAGCCATAGCCACAACAAGCCCATCTCGGCAATCCACCAGCCGGTTCCCCAGTACGGCGGACGGCTCCAGAAATCCATGCACTCCTTCTTAACAAGATCCAGCCCCGCAATCTTTGGGTGAGACACAATTGGACCATCCAGACCCATACTTCATATTTCAACCTATCACAGAACCATGCTCGCGAGGGCGATAGCATCAGAGCATTGGACATATCAGAAATCGACTTCGACCATTCCTGTTTTCTACGAGTGGAAAGACAAGTGCTCACACGTTTGCCTCGTCTGGGTGCAAATGTGATGACTGTGCGCACGTATTTGACTCCCGTCAAGCAACTTGAAGAGGAGGGCCATGGACCTGAGTTGATCAATGCTATCGATTCCTTGCCGGATTATTTGGCATTCTATAAGAAACGGGGCGAATGGGGAAACGCAGTCAAGGAGTTCTTGCTGAAGTCATTAGGATCCGGTTTCCTTTACGTCAAATATACATTGATAAATCTGTATTCTTTTTTATTGTACTAGACATCATAAGTGCACCTCACTCGGTGCTTATTCGTTTAACTTGACGTAGTTCGCTGGGAACAAACCAACTTCCCCGGTCTTGACATGCTTTCCGGACCACCAGTCTTCGTCAATGAACTCAATCTCGACGATTTCGTCACCTTCAGCAAACCCAATCTCGTTGTCTTCGTCCTTCTCGTAGTCGTACTCCGCAACAGCACTGTTGCCCTTGGATGCAGCAGGAGCAGCAGGAGCAGCAGGGGTGGCGGGGGTGACTGGAGCTGCTGAACCAACAGGTTCTGAATCATGAGCATCGTCCTCCTTCAAAACCACATATGCTGCTGGGAACAACCCTACCTCGCCGGTCTTTGCGTGCTTTCCGGACCACCATTCCTCATCAGCAAACTCGATCTCCACAATCAAATCGCCTTCTGCGAACCCAATCTCGTTGTCCTCATCCTTCTCATAGTCGTACTCAGCAATAGCGGACTTTCCAGATTCCTTGGACGAAGTGGCTGCTGATGCTGGTTCGGGCTCTTTTGCTGGTTCTGGAGCAACCGGAGCAATGTTCCTCACGGGTGGGGGAGGCAAATTGCGCGTTGGTAACGAGGGGGCAGGTGCTGCCTTTTCCTCCTCCTCCTCTTCTTCTTCTTCTTCTTCTTCTTCTGGCTCAGAAACATTTCTAGCTGGAGGGGGAGGCAAGTTACGAGCAGGCACCGATGGAACGGGGGTTTCTTCCTTTTCTTCTTCCTCTTCTTCCTCCTTCTTGACAGGAGGAGGCAAGTTACGGGCTGGTAAGGGAGATGGTGCATCTGGCTCCGATTTACCGAGGAAGCCGCCACTAGAAGGCTTAACTAACTTCTCATCTTCATCATCGTCAAGTGACTGCTCAGTAACCTTCTGCGCCACATTGTCGACCTCGCCGTCCTGCGCAACGGTCTTATACTGTCCTCTCTTCTCAGCCCAGATTTGAGCAGGAGTCTTACCGCCTTCAGCAGCAAAGTTCCGTGAAGCACCACCCACCAACTTGTCCTTGGAGCTTGGTGACAGCGATGAGCCGAAGTTGGGTTTAGCGCCAAAGTTGGGCTTGGCTCCAAATTTGGGTGCACTGCTGGTCGAAGACTCCGTGTTTGGCTGGAACCTAGACGCAACCGAGTTGTTCACCTTGGGCTTTGGCAACGAGGTCAATCTACCATCATCAGAGTACGCCCCGATTCTCTCGGCGATAGGCTTGGACGAGTCCGACGCGCCGTTGGAGACTTCCTCCTTGGGTTGGTTGACGCTTGCGGGTTTGGGTTGAGAAGAAATGGTCGAGGACTTCTGCTTTCTCAATTCGGCCATATCGACCTTGGTAGGCTTGTAGGCAGAAGGGACATCTTGCAATGGGTTCTTCTGGAGGTCCCTCTCCTGGATCTCCTTCTCTCCACCCCATTCGTCGTCATCATTGTCGCGTCTCACTGGGGTAGGTTTGGAAGCCACCGGAACAACGGGCTTACCCGTGGACTTGGGCACGAACGATGAGCCGATGGAGGGCTTGGGAGCAGTGGGTTTCGACACAATCGGCTTTGATGCTACCGGCTTTGGAGCTGGGGGCTTAGAGCTGGCTGTTCCTGACTGACCACCTTGGACAGAGTAGCGTGCACCGGCAGCAGCACTCACCTTGCTGAGGAATTCATCAACATCGAGGTCGTCCTGGTCTCTGGCGGTAATCTGGACGTGGTAGCCGCTCAACACCTTGGAAACCTCGGCGAAGTTTCTTGCAAACGACAATCTCAGCTTGGCGGGGGCATTGTCGGGACACCAACCCAACAACAAGTTCTTGCTGACATCCGAGCCAGGAACAGTGACCCGGGAAATCCCGAATTGCACCTGACCGTCGGTGAAGTTGGCGATAAACTCTTCCAATGATCCGTTTGCTACCTCGGTCACCGCCATGGTGCCGTGCTCGACGGTGTACACGGCGTAGGAGGCGGAGGAATCGCCCCGGACCACCTTTGTGTAGGCGTCCTGGATGGCACGTGAGTTGGTGGATAAATCAATCTGTTCCATTGTTGATTGTGGGTCAATTGGTGGAAGAACTACGTGATACCTACGTGGTGGAATTCGGTATACAGCACACAGGCACGCATCACGTGCCACGGGCCACAGCGGATGGATTCGACCTAAATAGCCTGCTAGTTGGGCTGGGAGAAGGTAGTACGCCCGGAGGCGGCGTGTCTTCACAGCAGTAGTGTGCTGGGCTGGTGGATGACCAATGCAAACGGTGCTCTGATGGCGCTGGAGCCGTCTATCTTTGCATCTCTAGCAGGAGAACCACACGGAGCACACGGAAAGACGACCGCTTCCCGAGGGGCTCCGTGGGATCCACCTCTGTTGTTTCCACACACCTATGCTTGTAAATGGCGAATTGAGCGGCGCAACTGGCCCTTTCAGCTCACGATCGCATACACCAAGCACCACATCATGACGAAACCAGGCACGTTTTCCACAACGCCTTCCACAAAGAGCTCTCTCTTGGGACTCACGAAGAACTTGGAAGCATCGTTGCCGCAGCACACCCACAAGAACAACACGTTGGTGAAGGTGATACCCAAAGCGTAGAATGCAAAGCCCACGAACGATTCCAACGCCAAAATGCCACTTCCCACGCCGAGAGCCAAGCTGGCAATGTCCCTCACACGACCCAACTTCTGCTTGTTGGACTGGATGCTGGTGTTGTAGTAGATGGTCTCCTTCATTGTGGTGGGTGAGAGACTCGCTCGAAAATCCACTTTTGATGATATGAGCGTTTGCTTACGTAAGGCAACCAGGACCAACTAGGTGGAAGTGTTGGTGGCGAAGAAAAGAAGGGAGGAGTGGCTACCTAGGGGCTTTCCCTAACTAGCTGATACACTCTCGCTACCAGGGATTTCCTTACAGTTTCGGAGCCCAAAAGCTGCCTCTAGCCAACACTTAAAGATACTTTGGCAGTAGAATGGTCTTCTCTGCTAAGGTTCGACTGACCACGATTCCGGACCAAGCTTCGGGCCTGTTCCTTTCATCTTGCCATTAAGAGAGGGCCCTTTCAATCTTCCCATATTTTTGTAGCTTTCCGTCCCGCCACCACATTAAATCTTTCGTGTTGCCGCTATTGACATCGCACGCGAACTTTATCAGTGGCGATCTTGTCTTTAACTATACTCCAACTACATGTCCACCCCGGACTCGGACACGCTATCGGAGCGGCTCAAGCGCCACCTCTTCCTTCTCCCCAAGGACAGCGACTATGAGTTCTCCAACAACACCAAAAAGCAGATCAGAAGGGAGCTTTTTCTAAGCGCCACCCACAATGGAGAATTCCTCCAATGGTTGTTCCCCAAGCTCTACGAACACAACACCAGCCACGCGCAGATCACCAGCATTATCGACTCCAAGCTCGAGTGGAAGTTTTCCCAATACTACAAGCACACCATCAAGGACCTTCCTCAGCAAGTCCATGACCACCACGCGTTCCACCCCAACCTGACGTGTGCACGTATATTCCGCAAAGGGGAGCCTATTTACCGGTGTCTCACCTGTGGACTCGACGAGACATGCGCTTTGTGTTCCAATTGCTTTGATCCCGAAGCCCACAAGGGCCATAAGGTGCACATCACCATATGCTTGCGTGAAAACGGCGGCGTTTGCGACTGTGGAGACCCTGAAGCGTGGGTCAGAGACTTCAATTGTGTATTCCGTCCTAATGATGCCGGCCACAAACAGGACCTGTCATTGCCGCCCAGCTTTTCTAAAGCATTCCAAGCGACTTTGGAAACCATGCTTGATTTCGTAATCGATGTCATGAGCCAGTGCGATCTCCAATTCGAGGATCCTAACGAAACGACTCCCACGAAAATCGAGAACAATGCCACCAATAGTACCTTGGATCCCACGAAGTATGGGTTTTCTGATCCAGATGTCGTTGATAGTGCAAGTGAAAAATACTACTTGATGTTGTACAATGATCAAATCAGACACTACCGCGACGCTGTTCAACGAGTGCATCTAGTGAGCAGAAAGGTAAAGCAGTTTGCGGTCATGGTAACTGACAAGGTTCAGTCGTATGGGAAGGCAAAGGTCATTGGCTCAAAGAACATATCCCTTTTGATTGAGCGCCAGAAAGTGCTCAGTTCCACGGGGCTTGCCTCGTGCATTCGCAACCATCGTGATATATTCCGTGAGGACATGTGTGATGAGATACTAAGATGGCTCAATGAGTTCAGTGAAAGCGAATTGTTTCAGACAAATATCGAGATACAAAATATTTTTTGCCGTGTGTTCTGCAGCAAATGGCGGCATGGGTTGAACTTCACAAAAAATTCCCATGATGTTTATGAATACAAAGTTGGCAGTTTGAACAATTTGAAAATTCCCAAAATCCCTGCGGCAAAATCTTCCAGTTTACAACAAGATCGTACAGCAATAAGCCCCCCACCACCCACTACATCATTACCGCAGCCTACTGGTGCTAAATCATCATATTGGTTTTTCAAGCCCACTAAGTGGGACTTACCACCGGAGATTTGCGAGGAATGCCAATACAACCTAACATTAGACGACTTCGATTGTGAATCCAGCCACTATGGTTCAAGGTTTCAATACTTGGTCTACCTAGACATCCGCTTCTGGAAATCCATCAGATATATCCTACATGATATGTTTTCCACATCACTCATCACGAATTTGAGTTTCAAACACATAATATCTTGCCAATATGTGGATATTTATCCGACAATAGCCAACATGTTTCTTCTCATGGACAGAGAACCAGAAATCAACGTTATGTGTACTTTATCAACTCAATTGTTTACTTGTCCATCAAATTCGACTTCAATTGTCAGACACGGTGATATATCTAGAATATTTGCCACCATCTATGGGTTCTTGACCACGGAGGAAATAAAAACTCCTGGTACGGTAGAAATTACACACCAGTTACTGATGAAGAGTCTCAAAAATAGAAGGTGGGGTCAAATTTTTTTCGATGTGGGATACATTCTCAGTAGATCAAATGATTCTAGTTTCATTTTGACATCCGGAATAATTCCTATGTCGTGTGACATATTATCGTTATTTCAAGGAAAACCATCGATCAAAAGAGAAAAGGTGTCGCACATCGAATTCGAGAACTCAGACTATACATCATTTTTCCACGCCATTCTGGTAATTTATCAATTTGGCGAGTCCATTTCGCAATGTTTGCGTAACTTGAAAGACGTTGATATCAAAAGAAGTTTGTCAAAAAATGCGATTATATACGTAATTCGTTATTTGTTACAACTTGAGAAGTCTGGTGTCCTTGAAGACTCTGGTGCGAAGGGTTTTGTTGAGACCGAAACTGCTGAGAGTTCACAAAGACTGGACGAAACAGGAAATCTTACTGATGATGCAGAACTAGGAACTCAACTTGTTAACACCATACCAAACCCAGTTAATACCGCAATCGAAACGGGTATTGAATTTGAAATTGTCGACAACGACCTTCCTCAAAGCGTCTTTACTCAGAGGTCAAGTGAAAGCTCTGTGTATGGAGTTGAGGGACCCAAAATCGAAAGAAAGATATTGAAAGAACTTATCAGTGGAAACATAATACAGGATTATAGAATAGATGAAGATAAGGTTAGTTTTCTTCACCCTCTCCATTCCTTTTTAAGCTGGTTAATAGAGCTATCCAGCTTCGAAGATAGCAATCAGTTGGATGATATTTTAAGGTACGCTACTGCATCAGAATTTGTTCTTGATTCAGGTGAGTTACCAAATCCGCTAACTACCGTTTTCGACTATCCAATTAGGACAATTGTGTTGATGAGTCAAATTAAATCTGGGTTTTGGGTTCGTAATGGATTCAGTATAAGAAACCAACTCCAGTTATATCGCAACTCAGGTTTGAGAGAAAATGGTTACATGAGGGATTTATTTTTGACACAGGTCTTCATAAATTCTAATTCACCGAATTTAACATGTTTCTTGATATTCAGCAGGTGGTTACTTATGGATGACTGGATAGTCGATAAAAAAGTTAACGACTACAATAGCCACCACTCTCGATACCATGCAGGTGTTGGAACTGTCGACTCTGCAAGTGACCAGAGTTCGAGCGAAGAAGCGAAAGCGGAAGAGGAATCATGCACACCTTATGACCAGAAAACATTGCCTTACATTATTGAAGAATGCATCAATTTCTTCATTCATACACTAACCGAACATTTGTATCTTCAGGGTTTCTCCGAAATGCAAATCAAGGAAATAAGAATCAGGAATGAGATAATCCACAATTTATGTTTCGAGCCTATGAATTATACGAAATTGACTTCTCAAATTCCAGACCATATAACGACCGATAAGAGATTCGAAATTATTCTTGAGGAAGTGGCCTCATTCAAAGCACCCTCCTCTTCGAATGATATTGGAATGTATCAGCTTAAGGAAGAGTACATGAAATTCATAAATCCCTACTACTTCAATTATACAACCAACACAAAGGATGATGCAATTAAGTTTATTAAAAACCAGATACACAAGAAAACAATGAAACCAATCAATGAAATTGTGATTGAACCAAGTGCAATCGACGTTGAAAAGCTAGGAATTTATAAGTACGTTGGAAACTTTTCGGTGTCAGCATACTTTTCTGATTTCATAATAAGAACTTTGAAATATATTATGAAGGAAGGGATCGACAATCTCGAGACACTTTTCGAAATGTTGCTTCACTTAGTGCACTTATGCTCCAAGGAGGATCTCATTGATGTTCCAAAATACGGCGCATTTTATGATCGATTTGTCAATATTTCTGATTTCTACGGGTGCTCTATAGCATTCATTCTTTATAAGCTCCTAGTTGATGAGAATTTCAAGGGCCACCATTCCAAAATTCGAGCTATTTTCAAGGTGTTTGAAGACAAATACCAAAATCTAGGGAACATTTTGAATGATCAAGTATCAAACTTTGATTACATGCTTCTTGATTTCGAAACTTCTTCATCCAAAGATGTCTTGGAAGCAGAAAAGAAGAAGAAGTTTATTCAAGATAGAAAGAAGAAGTTGTTGGCAAAATTCAAGAAACAGCAATTCCTGTTCTTGAAGAATTTCAAGTATGAAAGTGATGTAGAAATGGAAGACCAGGAAAAAGTGGATGATCTCCAGGATGTGAATGACAGGATAAAAACTGATGAAGAACATACGGAAGATGTTTGGAAATTTCCCGAGCCCCACTGTCTTTTGTGCCAAAACACCTCCGAGGATAGCGGGCCATTTGGAATTATCACCTATGTTAGTAAGAGCTCAGAATTCAGGACAGTTCCGTTTGATGACAAATACTGGGTATTGAAAGCCTTTTCCGGTAGTCCAAATTTGGACGATGAAGAAGGCATCTTGGACGCAGCGATGGATACTAACCAAGGTGAAAACTATGATGAAAAGTGTTTTGGAGTTCGTGGGGATCATTCGGATGTAACAGAGAACTATCAAGCTTTCATGAACAAAATCAAACAGAACAATGTTATTGGTCCAGGTTTTCACAGTATGAAAAATGTGGATAACAAACTCGTATCACTGAGCTGTGGCCATGGAATGCATTTTCAGTGTTACATGAACTTTCTCTTATCCAATAAGAACAAACTGAGTCAAATCACCCGCAACACCCCCGAAAATATTGAGCACAGAGAGTTCTTATGTCCATTGTGCAAGTCTCTCAACAATATGTTTGTTCCAATTTTGTGGAAAGGTAATAACAGAAGTTTGGAGCAGTTTTTAACTCCGAATGAATTAGGCGACTCGATGAACTCATTGCAAACTTTGACAGCAGATCAAATGCTCGATAGAGAATGGTTTAATTTGTTCGTAAAATCTGTCGACGAAGATGTGGAAGCATTATCAGCTAATAGTGCTTGTTTGAAGGATATGATAGTCACAGACAGCACCAGTCCACTCTCAATACTACAACAGCAGTTCAGGGTTCTATTAAGTAATATGTTTCAAACAATTTCTTTCTTTTCATTTCCACAAGTGTTCAAGGCGGACAGTACTTATATCCTTACCAATACGATTAAGTCAGTGGAAATTTCATTAAGAGGAGTTAGTTCAAATTCGAGTTTGATTATAAATCAAATTTCTAATAGCTCACTTACGAATTTAAGAATTCTTTGTGAATTTAGAAATTCAAGCGTTCTTTTAAAGATCAAGGATTGGATCCAACTTCCCTACAAGAAGGGAGATGCCTACACAAAAATGCTTTCGACATTCATTTCGTTGTCAAAGAGTAACATCTGCTCTGCGATTTTGGAAGCAGATTTTTTTGATGTCTTGGTTAGTTGTATGCCAATAAAGTCGATGGGGTTTTCGTTCAATACAGTTCTTGCAACCTGCCTCATGGGTCATTTGATTCAAAGCATGAACACGATTACTTCTGAGTTGAGGAAACAAAACTATTACCTTGACACTGACTGCAGTGTTTTTGACATTCCCGTGATCTCTGGATTACCCCAAAGTAGCAAAGAAAACACGCTTTTGCTATTCAAAGCTTTGATCGGCGATGACTTGAGCCTCATTCCATTCAACGAAAAATTAGGCGATGTCCTCTTGTCAATGCTAATAAAAGCTACTACTCCCTTCTTGAGGAGAGCGGCTATTCTTTCCGTGGTTTTCTGCGCACAGTTTGATTCCACTGAATTTAATCAGTATGAGGTAGAGAAAATGGAAGCGGATCGCCTTTGTTCATTTTTGAAATTGAAAACAATTTCTGAGCACTTGGAGAGGTTTGTTGGAGCAAGGTACGAAAAGTCATACGAGCATGAAGTTCTCAGATCTTTTATGTCGTATTTGCATCAGCAATCTTTAGCAGGAGACTCTTTAGTTTTGCGAAATCGATTGGAATATCCGGGACTTGTGAAGTTGGCGGATTTGCCAATAAGATTGGACTTATTCTTCACAAATTACTACTACTCTGACAAGTACAATAGTCCACATACAACCATTGAAGATCCTGCCGTTTGCTTGTTCTGTGCTGAGGTACTTGACGCACAGAAGACCGCGATTGGAAGTGATCATGGACAGTGTACGACACATTTCTTGCGCGAGTGTGCTAATGAAATCGGTATTTTTTTATTACCCAAAGAGCGAAGTCTTTTACTCTTGCACAAGAACGGGGGTTCGTTCCAGCATGCTCCTTTTATTGATCATCATGGAGAATTACCTGGTGACTCGAGAACATCGAAACCCTTGTACCTCATGAAATCTCGGTATGACGATTTTATTCGAAATTTGTGGCTACAACATAACATTCCAAATTTCATCGCCAGGCGCTTAGATAGCGTATTGGACGCTGGTGGTTGGGATACCTTATGATTTAGACAGCATCTTAATGTGAAAAATACTCTGAACTATAAAGCAAGTATTGTAGCAATTTTCCTAGTAAGCATTAGCACTGTAATAATCAGAAGTTCGATAACCATCAAGCCCAATGATCAAGATTGTCACCTTCTTCAAGTCCATTTTCGTCATCAGTTTCATATATCATCTCCACGTCGTCTCCAACTCTTCTTACGAAATAGCCTTGGTCCTCATCCGCATCATCATCAAAATCTTCCTCTGCACCGCTATCGTCTGCACCGCTATCGTCATCCTCATCCATTTCGTCTTCGACATCTTCATCATCTGAAGTATCTCTGACAAAATTAAAGTCCAAAACATCAGCATTGTGCCTTGCACCAAGTATGCTTCTTGTACTAAAAGCATATAGTCCTTGATCGAGCCACATTTTGTTTAAATGCTCATATCTAAACTCATTTAGGGTAGCTTCTCCCGGGGCTCTAGGACTTTTGATCTCGCCATGCTTAGTAAGGTACGGTGCTGGGATGTCGAGGGTGATAGGCGTGTTTGCTCCAATATAGATGCATATTCTCAACTTGTTCATTCTGGGAATGAAGAAAATTCCACAGTGACGGGAACATGTGAGCATGTGACCCATGTGCTTTGAAAACTTGATCCTTTTACCACAATGCAAACACACAATTAGATCATAACCTCCTTTTATAGAATAATTGTCTTCATCCATGAGGCAAGTACTAAAATTTTCTGGCAAGTTGATCAAGTGAATAATACCTGGATACTCAAGAGTTAAGATTCCTGATCGTCCATATTTGTCAATAATAGAACCCGAAACAATGTCATAGATTGAACGTTCAAATTCAAATTCACTCGAGTCCAGGGCAATTCCGATGAGCAACTCACCTAAAGTAGAAACTCCAAGAGCGCGAGCAAGAGCATCTGATGAATCAACATATGTTTGATTAAGAATATCTTCCTTCATTGTCTTTAAGGAACCCACGCTTTCAAAATTGTTTTCGCCTTTTGCCAAACAAGTTAAGATATCTTTGAATATAATAATTTGTCTCAAGTATGGTAGAAGCAACCTTTCTATTGTATAATAGTAATCAGCCAACAAAGAATAATCGTACATAGGACGACTTGAATCAAATTTGTGAAAAACTTCATGGATGAACTTTTCGAGAGATTTCAACACACTCTCAGGAATTTGCAACTCTTCCGAAATTTTCAATGGTTTTGAGTGATTCCTCATGTAATGGAGATCGCCAGGTCTGCAGTTGATAGATTCGAGGGCGATAGCGATGAACTTCGACATACCCAAACGAACCAACGTTTTCAAAGATTCATCGGTTTGGAAATAAAGAACAATTGATTCATTGAAGAGCCCACGAACCATCAATGTTTTAGAGCCCCACATTCCTTCGATCTCCTTTGCAAAATCATATGAACTTCCCAATAGAATTGGAGATTCTCTATTTGCAAATAACAATGTTCTTGTTTGAACTAAAGATTTCAACAATGATTTTGTAGACCCTGGAATCTGTTCCAAGAAAGTAGAACAGCTGGCCAATCCTCCTATTCTGGTAGATATTTCATTCATTTTTATTGTGTCGGCTATCAAATTCGACAACTCCAACATGGAAGTGAAAAATTTTGGATTGCATTGATTGCGGCTAGCAATATTGGACTCTTCGATCCTATTGAGGAATTCGGAGGTCATAATTCTCTCAAATGGCTTGAAATCTTTATTTTTGTAGTATCCTTCGTGAACCAATGACCTTTTCAATAACTCTGGTTTCGTGACTCCAGAGGAGTTCAATATCAGGCTGTAATCTTTCTTGATAACATCAAACTCAAGATCGATGCGACCTGCTGCATCATCATCAACACTCTGAGGATCTCTTAAGGATGGAATGAAAACGTTATGTAAATTTCTGCACAAGGGGCACGAAAAGTGCCTATTCAATCCAATCGATCTTTTAAAGCATTCATGATGAATGAAATGTCCACAAGTAGACAAAACATCGGCTTCTTCTTTTTCGTCCGCATATATGCTGGACAGTTGATACACATAACCATTTCCATACACAGAAGGCTCCCTTGTAGGTTTCCACTGTTCATCCAAGGGAATAAAGGCTTGCTTCACAAATTCGTTGTTTCTAGGTAACTTCCAAAAGCAGGACGCACTGGTCTTACTTGCTAGTAACCCAATGCACTCGTTTAACGTTTCCGGCTCACCACACAAGACACATACCCTGTTCTGGTCAATCTCACCAAGACCTTCGGATTCATTCATAGGTTCATCCAAATCTTTGTTCATATTCAAAAATTGTGCTCTCTGCTTCTCAAACCGTTTCATCACTTTTGATTGTCTCTGCTTGTTCTTTCTTTTCTGCTTCGCCATTTCAGATTCGGCTTGGCCAAGCTTTTTCTTTCTGAATTCATCAACATGGTCTTGTCCAAAGCAATCAATAAGATTGTCTAATATCCGCAGGTCCTTTGCTATAAGTTGGTCAACCAAGAAATCAGCCTTCAGAACTACTCGAGCCGACATTTTCGATTCCACAAGGGTCAATAGTAAGTCACTGATTGGGATGTTTACGAAATGTGTGTTGAGGTACTTTTTCCCATGTATCAATTCGTCATCCATTAACACGGCATGAATCAAATGTAAAAGATGAGGCAAGTAAGTCTCATCAGAAGTATCAATAGCAACTTGTAAGAACTTGTATATGAGCTTTGCGAACTCGTTTGTTTTGGTAAACCTTCCGAGATGAGATGAAACATGCGGATCGAGTCTCCTGTCCACCACCAATGTAGGAAATAGAACAACTTGATGTTCAGATTTTTTGGAGCCTGATGCGATATGTTTTACCAATGAGTCAGATATGTCTTGGTATCTGGATGAGTCAAAGAACAAACTTATCGGGTCTAAATCCTTGAAAGCTTCTTCCTTTAGTCTGAACATTCCGGAATCAACCAAGGATGTTGGGGGCTGGTAGTCTGCTAGTTCATATAGCAACTTATCAAAATCAGTAAGCTCTTGTAATTCACTGGAAATTTCACTTTTGATTGCCGAGTAAGTTTTAGGCTCTTCGCATAAGAAGTAAGCAATTGATTTCTTCACGGTGAGGTTATACCTTTCATGGGAAGAAATCTCTAATAAGGTCTCGCGCTCAACCAAGATATTGTACAAAAATACAATAAACTTTTCAGCAATTGAGAAGAATCTTTCTTCATATTTTGTTTTATCATATTTCACTTTATTCGAAAACCAATGTGTTAGCTCCCAGCGATCAATAAAATTCAAAATAGTAACCTGAGGGTTGTCAAACAAACATGCCACTTGGTTTAAATGAAAGTCCCTAAAGTAGGTCAAATCGTTCATTATGGACTCAAAGTATAATGAACCTTGTCTGCTAGTTGAGATACCGTTTCTAATCCAGTAGCCTATCTTAATTTGACTTGCCAAGACGATACTTCTCAACGATATATCCGAAATATACATGAATGGGTCAGATGGATACTCGAAAATCTCTTTGAATTTCATAACACCGTTCGTTTGGATCATGAATGACATTAACGTATTGAGTGGGTTGATTAATGACACTTCCTCTTCACTAACTATGAAATCGCTGATACCATTTTTCTTTGTTTTCTTCCCACGCAATTGTAAAAATTCACACAAACCCATCATATTCATAAATGCATTCTTGCCACCAAATTCGCTAGTACCAATAGACTTCGCAATGTTTAGCACTGGGATAGAGTAATCAATATGGATTACAAAATCGAGTATCTCTCGCTCGACATGGTCACCATACTTTTTCTTCATGGGCCAAAATTCCTGAAAGTATCTTAAGAACATCACCAACAACATGAAGTTTCTATTCAGTTGAAAAATGTTGCCTTGGTCAGTTCTTGAAGTGAGGCAAGTCAAATCCCTAATGCCCCTTATGATTGCAGTTTTCACTCTCTTATAGGATTCTGGCTGGTCCTTTGAGAGGTCAATTATCTTGGGGTAGCCTGTTTCTCTATCCCACATACTTGCTTTTTCCTCTAAGATCTTGACCACACTTGTCACCACAATATCAAATCCTGTAGATGATAAGATTTGATTAACACATTTGGGGCATGTAAATATTTGAGAGTTCACCTCAAGAAGTAAATTTAAGTGATCCTCTCTATCTGAAGTTGCGACACTATTCAAGAGAATTGGGTAAACCCTCATCAATTGTCTAGCAAATATTGATTTAGATTCGGAATCGGACACAAGTGGAGGAATAAGCAATGTCGGCAACATGATTCTGGTTGATTTCTTTAGCCTCATTTCGTACAACATGAGTATTTGGATGCGGGACATTGCCGTTTCACGCTCAAGAATTGTCTTATTTGTAATTTTGAGATTTTGGCGAAGATCATTTGGATGAATAATAGCGTTTGCTCGTGGAAGAATATCGCGGTACGTGGGATCCAATAATATGGCACTTTCCCAACACTCGTCGAGCGGTTTTTGACGATTCCTCACTACTTGACGAAATATATCGATGGGGAACTTTTTGTCGGTTGTTGCTCTTTCCAACAAGACTTGAGACAAGACTGACATGCTGGCTTCGCGGTACAGTTCATTGTTCTCGAAATCAATAATATCCACCAACCATTCAAAAATGTGCAGAACAATTTCCTGCTTCAAAAAATCTCTTGCTGATACTATTGAGGACAGTAAACCACTTGTCAATATTTTCGATTGTGGTATCACTAGTTCGTGGATTGTTGAAGCTTCGTTCAATACGCATCTTCCATTCTTGTCAATTTCCGTGACTAATTCGTTGGCCCTAATCGTGGGTAGTCCTGTGGCGTTGACCAATGCGGTCAAGGCGTCGTCTCTATTGTGGTACTCATCGTTCCATACGAGCAAAAACCATCGATCGGTGGAGTTTTTATCCTCAGCCATACCGTAGTTTTCCGGCTTGAACGAGGAAAAATCGCTTAAAAATCGAGATGAGAAGGTAGAGCCATTATGGTCGAGGCCGCTAATAGCAAGTGGAAGGTTATTGATGCAGGCATGGAGGACACCAATGGCGTAGTCTAGTGAGATTCTCACGGTTTGTAGCAAAGCGTCAGAAAAATCCGCAGGCAATTCTACCTTTTCACCTGCTGCTCTGAGGCATTTGCAATTGAGGTGGTTGAATGCTTCGGGATCACCACAGTCACAGATTCCGCCGTTACCCTTTGAAGTATACACCGATACATTGTGGCCCACATGGTCGTCCTTATTGAAGCAGTGGACACACAACACACACGAGTCATCGAAGCCACACTCCTCACAGCGATACACTGGTTCCCCTGGTCGCAAAGTCCTGGAACATGTCTTGTCAGGAGGATGTGAATATGTAGTGCTCTTGTGCTTGCTCTTGTAAAATGGCAGCAGCACTTCCTTCAGTACCATCCCTGTGCACACTTTGGCCAATTCGACTTTCAGGATCTTCGGGAAGAGCTTTTTGAGATGTTCACCGTTGGCGGAGGAGGCGACATAGAGCGCCTGGTAAACGTTATGCTTGAGAATGGATGAGTTGAGGTCGTATTCTAGTGCCTGGGGCAAATTGATCAAGAAGCGCTTCAACCGGAGCGTAATCGCATTGCTGGGAACCTCCACAAGAGTCGGTTCTTTGTAATGAGGGTCGTCCAGATAAATAATTTCCTCAGAGTCGAGCCTCAGCCACTTGTCGTCTGAATTCTCAGAGTGGTCGTAGATGTCCTCGTCATGATATGTGACGTCCTCGTCATTATATGAGTCGTCTTCTGAGCTGTACAGGGTGAAACCTCTCATTGCTGCAATCTTCACGATGAATCGCCATCTGATTATAGTGAGTTTCGCAGTCGTGTCCCGCGGTCCCTGGGTTGTGTGCAGGACACCGGCTCGCGATAGATTTTTTGGCCGCCAGCGCTGGGATGAATCATCTATTCTGCAACACACCATGTCTGTCGCTAGCAGTCCCGAGGAGCAGTACGACCTCATCACCAAGAACTTGCAGGAGGTGTTGAATGCCCAAATTATCAAGGACATCCTTGAGAAGGAAAAGAGACCCGTCAAGCTTTACTGGGGTACCGCGCCCACGGGAAAGCCCCACTGTGGCTACTTTGTGCCCATGGTCAAGTTGGCCCACTTCTTGAAGGCAGGATGTGAAGTGACGGTGCTCTTGGCCGACTTGCACGCGTTCTTGGATAACATGAAGGCTCCTTTGGAGGTGGTGCAGTACAGATCCAAGTACTATGAATTCATCATCAAGGCCATCTTGAAGTCCATCAACGTGCCCATTGAGAAGTTGAAGTTTGTCGTTGGCTCGTCGTACCAGTTGAGTGCCGACTACACCATGGATATCTTCAAGTTGTCCAACATCGTGTCGCAGAACGGTGCCAAGAGAGCCGGTGCGGATGTGGTGAAACAGGTGGATAACCCATTGTTGTCGGGTTTGATCTACCCCCTCATGCAAGCGCTCGATGAACAGCACTTGGGAGTGGATGTCCAGTTTGGAGGTGTGGATCAGAGAAAGATTTTCGTTTTGGCCGAAGAAAACTTGCCCAGCGTCGGCTACAAGAAGAGAGCCCATTTGATGAACCCCATGGTTCCAGGCTTGGGACAGGGCGGTAAGATGAGTGCTTCGGACCCCAACTCCAAGATTGACATTATTGAGGACCCCAAGGTGGTCAAGAAGAAGATTGGTGCTGCGTACTGTGCTCCTGGAGAAGTTAAGGATAACGGGTTGTTGGCATTTTTGCAACACGTTGTGGCTCCTATCCACGAGTTAAAGGAAGAGAAGGAGGGCCACTTCAAGTTTGACATTGACAGACCCGAAAAGTACGGTGGTCCAATCTCATACTCCTCCTACCAAGACGTCGAGGCCGACTTTGCTTCTGGCAAATTGTCTCCTGTTGACTTGAAGGCCGGTGTCGCCGACGCCATCAACGAGTTGTTAGCTCCCATCAAGGCAGAGTTCGAAAACACTCCTGAGTTCCAGGAAGTGCAAGCTTTGGGCTACCCCGTCGCACAACCAAAGCAGAAGGTGAAGAAGGAGAAGAAGAACAAGGGAACCAAATACCCAGGTGCGGGTAAGCCATCTGGTGAAGACGCTGCTCCTACTCAAGATGCAAAGGTTCAGGAGGCTGCTGAGTCGTTGGAGAAGGCTTCTATTAATTAGACTGTGTATACATAATCCATATCACGTGCCACAGCACGTGAACATTTAAACGATCACGTGATAGAATGTAGCCAATCATTTGCGACTGAAAATTAATACATCGAAAATTCGCTTGGATAACATAAACCACATCGACAATGGTAAGTGAATTCTAGTACAGTGCAAGAAGGACAGTACGGGTCATACGAGTCTCGAGTGAAAGCAGCACACAAATTGATGACCTCGTTCATTTATGGATACTTATTTCAAAGTCGTTGGCAGAAGCGAACCATTAACAGAACAAGTTGAGATCGAATTACTAGCAAAGGGACGCACAATGTGTATCTTGACATTGCAATGAACGCATAGCAAGCTTGCCCAAAGAAAAGCTTGTTGTATGTCTCCGTGTGACTCCTCGTGCCTTTTGTGAATTGACATAGCGTACTAACAATATAGTCTGTTTTATCATCTTTATTCAAGAGAAACTCGGTTTACGTTGGAACTATCTTTGCATCCGCGTTTGCTTTCCAAGGATTCTTCGACTACGCTGTCACCAGCTGGTACGAACAACACAACCGTGGAAAATTGTGGAAGGACGTCAAGGTAAAGTTCCTTGAAGGTGGAGATGAAGACGATGAAGATGACGAGTAGATTTTACTAGTCTCCAATGCATGTTAGACTGACTCCGAAAGTCTACATATAAATATCAACATATATACATCTGGCTAATAAAATTACATGATAAGTTCAGCGTAGGGAATGACGAGTAAGTGAAGCTATGAAGAGTGGCTAGAAGATTTTAAAATGAATCCGAAAAACCAGTGACTTCGAAATATAACTACGGGAACAAGGGAACCGCATGTTCCAGCTTTGGAAGTCGGGAAGTCCATTAATCTCATTTTTGGAGTCAATTCTGCACTTCAAGCCTGGGTTGAACTGAAAAAATTCCCATTTGAGTTTCTAAGAACCGTTACGGGGCAGATTTATCCTACACATATTGTATACATCCTTCCTTTGCTATACTCTTCATTTCTCAATTCATACTCCTTCCCCATCTTGTTCGCTGCTCATTGAGCCTCACATGACAAACAAAATTTGATATCTGATATTACACCACGAAGACGATTGTACCATGGCCGTGATCAATCAACCCAATTCGCAGATCAAACTTACCAACGTCTCGTTGGTGAGAATGAAGAAGGGCAAGAAGCGGTTTGAAATCGCATGCTACCAGAATAAAGTCCAGGACTGGAGATTGAAGATCGAGAAGGACCTCGATGAGGTGTTGCAGATTCCACAAGTGTTCCAGAACGTATCCAAGGGGTTGGTTGCGAACAACGAAGACTTGATGGCCAGCTTCGGGTCGACCAACCAGGACGAGATCATCCTCGAAATCTTGAACAAGGGAGAGATCCAGTTGAACGAAAAGGAAAGAAACGCCAACTTACAGCAGAAGCAAAACGAGTTCTTGAACATCATTTCCACCAAATGCATAAACCCTCGTTCCAAGAAGCGGTACCCTCCATCGATGTTGCAGAAGGCGTTGGACCAGTTGAAGTTCCACTTGAATCCCACCAAGTCCACCAAATTGCAGGCCCTCGATGCCATCAAATTGTTGGTGGAGAAACAGGTTTTCCCCATTGCCAGGGCCCAGATGAAGGTGAAGGTGGTGTTGACCAAGAAGGCATATACCAAGGTGTTTGAGGAAATCAAGGACAATATTGAGCAGATAGACGAGGAGTCCAAGGACGCCAAAGGTTACGAGTGTGTGGGAATCATAGATCCTATCAACTATAGGACGATATTGAGCATTTTGGAGGGTGTTGAGGGCCAGGGGTCGGTCGAGGTGTTGGACATGGTGGCTTTGGCCGATTAGAGAGTAACCAAGATTTAAGGAACATCATTTGTGGGGGCCAGAGGTTATTTTGGTGAACCCGAATTCAGGATAATTAATTCGGCCACATCTGTTTGTCGTTCCATCACTCAACCCTGAAATACCTTGGCGGCCCGCAAGCGCTTTGTCATTTCCTGACAATGTAAGTAGTCTCTGATACTATACAACAAAATTGAAACAACTTTAGAAAAAAGAGAAATTCAAATTCTGTGAATGTACTCTTTAACACAGAAGTTACTGACGACGTAGTGCCCGCCTTTGTCAGTATATCCCCATTTCTTTTCCTTGTTCACAACTAGAGTCTCCGTTTGCATCCAATCCCTGCCTCACCCTCACGTGCGAAGATATTACAAAAAATTTTCATCTCTTCACCACTACAACCATGTCTATCGTGTTACCATCCGCCACCAGCACTGAGACCTTCAAGGCGGTCTCCAAGTTCTCCGCCCCCGTGCGTCGTCCCATTGAGCCTGTGGGTCGTTATTTCCTCGCCCATGCCTCCAGAACCTTGAGAGGCCACACCTGGTCCGAGTACGAGAAGATAGAAGCAGAAAAGAACGTCAAGCAGATTGAGGAAGACCAGGATGAGGACCTTGGTGACGAGGAGCAGAGCGAGGAGTTGTTGGACCACGACCCCAGAGAATGGAAGACCGCCGACTTGTATGCGGTGTTGGGATTGTCTCACTTGAGATACAGGGCCACCGAGGACCAGATCAGAAGAGCCCACAGAAAGCAGGTGTTGAAGCATCACCCGGACAAGAAGTCTGCCCACGGAGGATTGGAGCAGGACGGGTTCTTCAAGATCATTCAGAAGGCGTTGGAGGTGATGTTGGACTCCACCAAGAGACAGCAGTACGACAGTGTGGACACCAATGCGGACGTGAAGCCACCTGTGGCCAAGAGCACGTACGATTTCTTCGAAGCATGGGGTCCAGTGTTTGAATCCGAGGGTAGATTCTCCAAGAAGCAGCCCGTTCCATCGTTGGGAACGTTGGAGTCTAGCAAGGACGATGTGGACCAGTTCTATAGCTTCTGGGGTAAGTTCGACTCGTGGAAGACGTTTGAGTTCAAGGACGAAGATGTTCCCGACGACACTGCCAACAGAGACCACAAGCGTTATATCGAGAGAAAGAACGTTGCCACCAGAAAGAAGTTGAAGCAAGAAGACAACAAGAGAGTCATAGATTTGGTGGAGCGCGCCCACGCGGAGGATCCCAGAATCAAGTTGTTCAAGGACGCTGCCAAGAAGGAGAAGGAGAGAAAGAAGTGGGAGAGAGAGGCTGGATCCAGAAAGGAGGCCGAAGATGCTGCTGCCAAGAAGGCTGCCGATGAGGCTGCAGCGAAGAAGGCTGCTGAGGAAGCCGCCAGCCAGAAGGCGGACTCCAAGAAGGCCAAGGAGGCTGCAAAGGCGGCCAAGAAGAAGAACAAGAGAGCGGTGAGATCTGCTGCCAAGGACGTGGATTACTTTGGTGACGCTGGTAAGGCGGGCGAGATTGATGGCGACATCGACTTGTTGCTCGAGAAGTTTGACGACGTGCAGTTGGCCACGGTTGCTGAGAAGGCCAAGAGTGGAGATGGCGAGACCGTCAAGGCCGCGATCTCTCAGGCGGTTGGCGAGTTGAAGGATGCGGGCAAGCTCGAGGTTTCCTACTTGAAGTACTTCTCATAGATATTTATAGACTGGTAAATGTGAGATACAAGCATGACGTAGGGTGCACATACGGGGGGCGTGGACAGGACTCGGATATCATGGTGCCGGGAAGGACACAAATATCCATGGTGCCCAGTATGTGGAGGGACGTCTGCCAATGACTTAGTTCATCAGAGATGTCAGTCACGAGTGTGGTTATGTCAGCCAGTACATCCCACTAGGAACTCCAGTCAGAGCTCAGATGTCTGGTCAGATCTTTCGCGGTCCCCGTTACGCCGGTTCTGGGGAGACTGGCGTCTATGCGCCTATGCCTGCTCGTCCGACTCCGCAGCTATATTATGGTGAAGCGCCTCACCCTTCATGTGGTAATGGGCCTTTCTCTTTTCCTCAAACAACCGATGTCTTTCTTCTTCCGAGAGCGGAGCCTCTTGGTGCTCTTGCTCCTCCTCGGGCTCTTCGTCGTCGTCTTCCCTGGTGACCTCGCCGCCGTGCAACGATCCCAGCACCTTGTGGCTGTCGTCAAACTCGCCCTGGCCCAACTCGAACTCCGGGATCTCCTCCTCCTCATCGTCACGGTAATACTCGCCCGTGGGGTCAAACCCTCCTTCGTATGGGGTCTTGGGTTCGTCAATGCGCATGGTGGCGCTCTTTTCCTGTTCCGTCTGGTACAAGTTCAATTCGTCCCACTTCAAGTGGTCCTCCTTGTGACTGTCGCTGTCGTCGCCTTTGGTGGCAATTTGCGCCCGGATCTTGTCTCCTTCGGTGGACTTCGTGGCGGCCTGGGCGTTGAGCCGGGTGTTTCTGATGACCTCCTGGCGGTCCAACTCGGCGGATGACGGCTCGACGTCGTAGGAGGCATCGCTGCGGTTGCGCAAGATCCCGCGGGGCGGGTCACGGCTGTCGGGTTGGACGCGGTGCTCAGACATGGTGATAGATGGGGTGCACTGGCGGAGACTCCTCGTTCTGCGGACACCGGCGTGTTGCACCATGCGGCCGCAAAGTCACGGCGGGCGCGCCGGGGCGTTTATCACGTGCCGCGCCTTTTGCCGGACACGCCAGCGTCCACCAGAACAGACAAGTTGATTTGAAATCAACGCAGACCACAGCTACTTTTACCCGGTCTCCTGCTATCCATACAATCGCCATGGGCCAAGCGTTCAGCTTCACAAACATCTTCGGCAAGCTCTGGGGCATCGACAAGGAAATCCGTATCCTCATCTTGGGGTTGGACGGTGCCGGTAAGACCACCATCTTGTACCGGTTGCAAATGGGAGAGGTGGTGACCACGAAGCCCACCATCGGCTTCAACGTGGAGACCCTCAAGTACAAGAACCTCACATTGAACATATGGGACTTGGGGGGCCAGACATCCATTAGGCCCTACTGGCGGTGCTACTACAGTAATACGGCGGCGGTCATCTTCGTGGTGGACTCCACCGACAAGGAGCGGATTGACATTGCCGCTAAAGAATTGCATACCATGTTGAAGGAGGAGGAGTTGTTGGACAGTGCGTTGTTGGTGTTTGCCAACAAGCAGGACCAGCCGGGAGCCATGACCGCGGCCGCGGTGTCACAGGCGCTCAACTTGACGGACTTGAAGGACCGCAGCTGGAGCATCGTGGCGTCCAGCGCCATCAAGGGCGAGGGGTTGACCGAGGGGTTGGACTGGTTGATGGACGTGATCAAGGACGAGCAGTTGTGAGTCATGCAGTAGGCGTCTGCTCCACTAACAACCTACCCGCATCACCATATGGCTTCACGCCACACCAAAACAGTGGGAGACTCGAGCCGTGGGTCTGGCTGGCTCTGCCTACATCGTGGTATATCTAATAGAATGCACATAGCGAGTGCTGTAGAGCTGTGTGGTGAATAGTATACACAGTGTTTTCTAGCTATGGTCTAGCGGGGGTCAAGTTGTGCTGCTGTGAATGGTTATGGCACCGTCCTCCACTACTTCTCCTCCCGCTCCTTGACCCTCTGCAAAATCGTCTTGATCATCTCGTTGCCAAGCTCGTTGGCCTCGGAGAACATCGGCAGGAAAAACTTCTGCGCCCGTTCGAACTCGAGCTTGTAGAGCTCAAAGTTGCCAAACGACACGATGCTGGACCAGGTTCTGGCGGCGATGGTGAACTCCAAGTCGTCGTGTCGAAACATCTCGTTGTCTATCGACACGTCGATGCACTCGTCCAAAAGACCCGGAGTGCAAAACAAGTACTCGGTGACCCCCAAGAAAATTCTGAAGAGTGGGGTGGAGCAGATGATGTGGTCGTAGGGCACGATTCCCAAGTGGTACCAACTGTCGACGATGGCTAGCAACGACAAGTGCGAGTTGGGCTGTCTTCCGCCGGGAGGCACCTTGGAAAGACTGAACTTCTGGAGAATGTCGTCGTCCAAGAGAAGGTCATGGTCCGAGATGTGGCGGAACACGTACTCCTTCGCCCGCATGAGCCGTTGACGCAACTCATCCTTCTTGCCCTGGATCATCAACCGGAACAACGCCGTGGTCGACTTGGAGTACTGGAGAATCTGCACATGGGCTGAGGGGTTGGTGATGGCCAACCCGGCGTACACGTGCCACTTGTTGGCGTAGATCCGGAGCGAGATGTTGATCTTGGCGTTCTCTATTCCCCCGGTCCATCGCGGGGTCTCCCACGGATACTGGTCGATGGACATCCACGCCACCCCCATGGACAAGAACGCCGCATGGGTCACCGCCTGGGTGTCTGCAGTGATCTTGTCGTGGTCCTTGGCGGAAAGGTACACGATTTTTGAGTAGAGACACGAAACCACGCTGTGCACAAACCGCAAGCTGTCGCCGTGGGAACGGTGGTCGATCAACACCAACGGCTGGCCCGTGGTGTCGACCTTGGGGCCGTGCAACGAGTGGAGCGAGATGATGTGCACGTCCTGGGGCAACACCGCCTCGAACGCCTGGATCTCCGGCTCCTTGCACGAGGTCTGGCCTCCCACGATGGCGCCGAACTTGGTGGAAGGCCCGTAGATCTCCACGATCTTGCGGATGTTTTCCGCCTCCACGCTGTAGATGACGTAGTCCGACACCCGTGACACGAAGTGGCCGTTGCGCAAGATCTCGAACCTCTCGTTCTTGTGGGTCTCCTTGGTGTCTTCGTACACCTCCTCACGGTCACACCCCACCACTTTCCACCCGGCTTCGCTGAACCTCCGGGCGTAGAGTAGGCCCATGTCTCCCAAGCCAATGATCCCGATGGTCTTGGACGCCTGGAGCGCCGCTAGCTCCTGGGGCGATACCTCCTCCGTGTGTGGCATGTCTGGTGGAAGTTTATAATTGTGCATGCAGTCGCGATATGCGAAACGGCCTGTGGACGGCTGAACCGACTGCAGACAACCCGTACACTGAGAGGGCCAGCATGGAAGATACGGGGAGGTTGCCGGGTAGAGGGGTACGTCTCTCGGCTTGTACAAAACACCGTGTGCTGGCTTCTGTACTGATATTTCCACTACGTCAATGTCGTACGCCAGTGAAGGTTCCTAAGTTGGTAGGAAATTGTTGCGCGGTGACGTAAAGGTGAAAAATTGAAAATTAAGCGAAAACCAGCCAATTTCGAAGAATTGACGTTTGCTCCGTACTTCGATGCACGGCACAAGACCACTGTGCCAATAATACCCATTCCCCAGTTGACCACCTCCATTACTGACCCCGAATATTACGTGCAAAATCCATTACCGCTAAGCCCCTCTCACAATGCAGTTGCCCCCCTAAACGTCATTTCTGGTACGAGTATCTCCAGTTTTGCAGACGGCGTTAACCAGTCTATTTCCGCGTCCAACGGAAATGCCGTTCGTTTTCGGTGAATGGGCATCGTCGGAATCTAGCACACAGGTCGCGCCACCAGGCGGCACGTGCAAACAGTATGTCCAGTAGCGGTCCCTGTTTGAGTCCTAGCGTCTCCAAACTTCTCAGGATCTCAAGTATGTTGGCAAACAGGTCTACTTAATGAGAATGAAACCGACACCGAACAGACATATTCGTGAGCAAACCCCGCTGCACGTTGCCAGATTGTATCTGCGCCCGCTTGTTGCCGGCATCGAATTAATCAGCAATGCGTCGTAATGTCCTTCTCCCAGATTAGGGCACTTCCCTCACCGTGCATGCTTTCGGCCGATCCTTACGTAAGCCCAATATCCGCTCCCTATATAAGCAACAACCGTCCCTGCTGTGTAAACCATCACTATCTACCAATTCAAATACAAAATGGCTTCCAACCCCCCAGGACCTTGCTGCGTTACCGGACACCTCCACGAGGGTACCCCCGAGGGTTCCCACAAGACCTTGTTCGGTCTCAACACCTACCAAGTTGGAGCCGAAAACGGCAACGACAGAGTGATTGTCATTCTCACCGACGTGTTTGGCAATGAGTACAACAACGTGTTGTTGGTTGCCGACGAGTTCGCCAAGAAGAAGTACCATGTGTTGATTCCTGACATCTTGGCCAAGGACCCGCTCAAGTCGTTCGACGACTTCCCTGAATGGATTGCCAAGCACGGGGGCCAGTTCACCTCCGACATTGTCAACCCCTTCTTGAAGTCGGTCAAGGACGAGTTGAAGCCCAAGTTCCTTGGTGCTGTTGGCTACTGTTTCGGTGCCAAGTATGTGGTGCAGAACTTGGCTGCTGGCGGTCCTCTCGATGCCGGTGCGCTTGCGCATCCCTCTTTCGTCACCATCGAGGAAGTCAAGGCCATCAAGGCTCCCGTTGTCATCTCTGCCGCTGAAGAGGACTCTATCTTCACCAAGGAGTTGAGACACCAGACCGAAGACGCCTTGGTGGAAATCAAGGCCAGATACGAGATCACCTTGTTTGCCGGGGTTTCCCACGGTTTTGCTGTCAGAGGCGACAACAAGGACGCCATCAACTTGTACGCCAAGACCAAGGCGTTCAACGACCAATTGGCCTTCTTCGGTCAGTACTAGCTGGTTGATCCTGCCAGATGAGTTTACATAGCTAGTGTTGCGATTACAAGCACTAAAAAAATACTGTAGATCGCAGAGGTTCCCAGGGGCAGCAAGAATAGTCTTGATAGCAAGTTTCCCTTCGTACAAGCCAGGCTGAGTTCCATGGTCAACGTGGAATACTTGGGCCATCCCTGGTACTGTGGTCTATCTGCAGTACGCACAACTATTTTCATCACGATTGCACGAATCATCACCACCAATGGCAGCAAAAGCGTACAGTGCACCCGGAAAGGCGCTCCTTGCGGGCGGGTACTTGGTGCTCGACCCACAGTACAACTCGTACGTGACAGCGCTCTCTGCGCGGATGCACGCCGTGGTGACTGAAGGATCTCCCAGTGCAACCAGCCACATTGTCGTCCGGTCGCCGCAGTTCCACGGCGAATGGAGCTACACCATTGGCGACAACCACAGGGACGTGAAGCAGACTACGGGGAAGAACCCGTTCCTTGAGGCGACGGTGGCGACGGTGCTTGGCTACGTTCGACCTTCGGATCCGTTCAGCATCGCCGTGACCATCTACTCTGATCCCGGGTTCCATTCGCAGGAGAACACCACGGCGGCAACGTCGACCAACGGCAACAAACAGTTCTTGTATCACAAGAAACCCATCCAGGACGTGCCCAAGACCGGTTTGGGTCTGTCGGCCGGCCTTGTGGCGGTGGTGACGGCGGCGTTGCTCGGGTTCTTTGGCGACCACTCCGCCAACGTCATCCACAACACGGCACAGATTGCCCACTGCATCGCGCAAAAGAAGATCGGGTCCGGGTTCGACGTGGCTGCCGCGGTTTACGGGTCCATTGTGTACCGCCGGTTCCAGCCGGAAGTGATTGCGCTGGCGGTGGAGGGCGACGTGGACCTGTTGAGACCGGTGATTGACTCGGAGTGGGACTTTGGCCACACGCCGTGTGCGTTGCCGCCACGGCTCCGGTTGTTGATGGGAGACATCCAGGGCGGGTCCGAGACGCCCCGGTTGGTGTCGAAGGTGTTGCAGTGGCGGGCCAGCAGTGTTGCCGAGAGCGGCGAAATCTACGCTGCGCTCAACCACGCCAATCAGGGGTTGATGGACACCTTCGCTCGGCTCAATGCGCTTGCCGCCAGCGCCCCCGAACAGTACCAGCGGGGTATCGAGGTGTTAGCTGGCTGTGCTGGGGGTGCCGTGGAGACGGCGTCGGATCCCCAGGCGAAACAGGCGGTCGCGCCGTTTGGCGAGCTCATCGAATGGATCCGCCGCATCAGACATAATTTGCGCCGAATGACGGCCGCTTCGGGGGCGGAGATAGAGCCCGCACCCCAGACGGCGCTTCTCGACGACTGTACCACGGTCCAGGGGTGTCTAGGCGGGGTGGTTCCTGGAGCCGGCGGCTACGACGCCGTCAGCGTGTTGGTGGTGGAGAGCAGCATCGCTGGCATGGTGCTGGCCACGCACAACGACCGGCGGTTCGATGCGGTGACATGGTTGGACCTCCATGAACAGACACACGGGTTGGTGCACGAAGCCGCCGCCGACTATGTGGGTCTAGACCAGATATGTTAGCATAAGCCGTTTGG
>JAJMGE010000062.1:0-45749 GCA_030568475.1 Suhomyces choctaworum
CTCATTGGATTTCCTGGCCACACTACAGTCCATCCCTCAGCATCCACAGTTACAATAACACCACAATTGACACCACGAGAGTCCACACCAGACCCAAAGTGGAGTACGGGGTCACGCTTGAGCAGCTACGTTCAGAGCACTCAATTGCTCTGCCACTGGCTGCTAGAGTCCGTATGACAATGTGTGTTCCTGTGTGTGTCTGCCTTATGTGGCAACTTTGAGGGAATGTTACAGCCGCATTTGGACCGCAACACAACGAAAATGTGTGGAACTCTGAGGGGAAGGGTGTCAGTTCGGAAAGGCGGGCTAAGGAGCACAAGACCAAAGATATGGATGGTTCCAATGGTTCTATCCGCCAAGGCACGCAGTGTAGCTTACGCTGCGTTCCGAGGGCTAGCCAGCTCTGGTTTCCTGAGTATGAGCATTGCTGCAAATCGCGCAGGCACAAATCTAATGAATACGAGGACATCAAGTAACAATACGAGCCATTGGTCTACGACGGAATACTGAGAAACGTGTATTAGTTACAGCAAGCTTACAACAAGGCAATACCAGCCAAGACAGCCAAACCGGAAGAACCGTAAGCAACAGCAGCACCACCCTTGGACTTGGACGAGGAACCGGAAGCAGAGGCAGACTTGGAAGAAGAACCAGAGGCAGAAGCACCAGAAGCGGAACCGGACTTGGAGTCAGACTTGGAGGCAGACTTGGAGTCGGAAGCGGAGGCAGACTTAGAGTCGGAAGCGGAGGCAGACTTGGAGTCAGAAGCAGAGGCAGACTTGGAGTCAGCCTTGGAGGAAGAAGAGTCAGCGGCGTAGGCGACAGCGGCGAAAGCCAACAAGGTGGTGGAGAACTTCATTTTGATTAAGGATTGAAAAATATATGAGTGGCACAAGGGGGAATATTCCGGTCCTTATATAGTGGGCCGGTGGGGTGGGTTAACGAATTCCCTCAACTCAGGCAATAGCCAGAGAAATTCACGGCTTCAGGTTAAATTTAGAATAGCAAATGTCCAAGCCACGTTGGGAAAAGACGTGGTTCGCTTGCCGTCAAAACTGAAATGGGTACCGCGGGGGACCACGATCATAACGATGTGACAAAACAATGCTATTCACTACGTACTTGACATCCTTGCAAATATTGCTGGGGTTGCTGAAACTTAGCGACCTTCGCATTATAGGGAGTGGGCACACTACTGAAGACCCCCCAAAAAAACAGCTCTACTTTCCACACTTTAGACCCACACACTAACGGAGAGGGCGACTCCCCACCGCCAGCGCCAAATGGGAAATCTCGGAAGAAAAACACCCTTTCACCCTCCTGTTGAAAAGATGGACCGTGTTTCGTTTGTTGCGCAGACATCCACACTCCGCAAGCCACCAGGTTATTTTTACCCACGGGGTAGTGGTGCGCAATTGGCTTTTGTGGACGAATGTTCCAGGAACAGGCAGGTGTGGATGCCTCGCGATTGGTCACATGGTACGCGTGTTACGCAGAGCTACGCTATTGTACAGGTTATAACGGTCCGAGCTATTAAAAGTACAGCTAAAAATACAGAGGCCTCAGTCTTCGCTTATCCCATGAAAGCGCCTCCGGCGAGACAGAGGTTACGACGAGTGAAGTGGACGTCGTACACGGGGGTCTTTTTGGTAAAGTACGCCGTCATATGGTCGCTGGTCGCCACAATTTCCTTTCTGGCCTTCTCCGTGGGCTTGGCCCGGGCTTCTGCATTGCTGCCGTTTGCATTGCCATTTTCGCCTGCACCCGAATTACCATTTGCTTCGGAAGCAAAAGCCTCGGGTAACGGCGCCGCATCATTAGTGTGTCGCTTGACGTCCCACACACGTACCGTGTTGTCTGCACCACCGCTTACCAACACCCCGCCATCGCGTGAGAATGCTAAGGAATAGATGGAAGATCTTCCATGGCCCTTCATTGTCTTGAGACGTCTTCCAGAGCCGGCGTCCCAAATGTTCACCACACTATCTTCTCCCGCACTGGCCAACCACCGCCCATCGGGAGAAACCGCCATACAGTTGACGGGCCCCGTGTGCCCCATAAAGATACGCACACAATTACCCGTCTGCACGTCCCACATACGACATGTTTTGTCGGAAGAACCGGTAAACACGTAGTTGGAGTTGGGATGGAACTCTACGCAGTCCACGTCGTTTATGTGTCCAGCAAATATCCGTAATGGGTAGATATGGTCTGTGGCCCAAAGTCGAGCGGTCTGGTCGTGGGAAGCCGTGGCAAAGTAGTGTCCCATGGGTGAGAATTTCACGTCCCAAATCGGCTGGTTGTGCCCCTTATAGGACACCAATGCCGTGTACGAATCAAGCGACCATAACCGCACCGTTTTGTCCTCGGACCCCGAAATTAAGTATCGATTATCCGGCGAGAACGATATTCCATACACCGAGCCACTGTGCCCCACCAATTTTCTAGTGTTACTGTTGTTGTTCGTGTCCCTCTTGAAGATCGACTTCAACGGCTTGCCATCCAAGCTCCACAACTTTATGATGCTATCCTCAAACCCTGCAGCAACCAAATTCGAGTCCTCATTAAACTTGATGCACGTCATGTTATTGTTGGTATTGTGGAATGTATACATGCACACAGAGGGAGCGCTGGCTTGGATTGCGCCCAACTTGATTTTTGATCTCGAGTCCTCTACTGCTAATATCGTCCTTTTGATATCTGAGTAGTCCTTGAGAGGCAACGGTAAGGATTCTCGAGCAGGGGAATCTGCATCAGGTTTGGTCATGTCCTCGAATTCTTCCACCAATGTCTTGCCATTGACTGGAGATGACTTTTCATCCTTCACCTTTAACTCGGCCTCGATTTCCTTTTGTACTTCCGGTTCCAACGGGAGCTTCCCCAATTTCACGGACTGTTCGTTGAACTTGTCGACTTCGTTCGTCTTTGCGACGTATTCAGGGATACCCTCCTCGGGGTTGGCCTCTCCTTCTTGGTCTATTTTGTCTGGATTGGTTGTAGAAATGATGGGGTTCAAGTATTGGTTGATGATACGGATGAGGATGGCACCACCCACGGCCTCGTTTTCGTGCAAGAAGTACAACAACAAGTTGATGGATGTCTTGGAAACGATGATTCTGTAGCGGTTTCTTCTGTACGCCAAGGCCAACTCATTTTCTTTCAAGTGTTCTGGTAACGATATTCCGGCAAAGCTCTTGATCTCCTCGCCGTGCAAAATCATATGGTCGGACTTGAATTTGTCAAAGAACTTCTTGGACTGCAGAACAAAGTTTTTCGACACCAACTCGAAGAAACAATGGATGAAGATGGGATACAAGATCCGCGAGAGCTCGGGCTTGTACAAGTCCAAGGAAGTATCGACCCACCGCCTCAACATGGAGTAGGCCGTGTAGTATATGTCCGGGTCGTTCTCGCGTCTTTTTCTTTCCTCCAAGTCTTTCAACTCCCGCAATTCCTTTTCCTTCTCGAGCCTCGACTCTCTGTCGCGGGCCTCTCTGACCTCGCGTTCCACTCTGATCTGTTTATCACGCAACTCTCTGATCTCACGGTCGTACTTAGACGAGCCGTCTCTGGACGAGACACCCTCGTTCTTAGCGCCATCCACGGTAGCCACCCCGGTGATTTCTCCAGGCTCTGCTAGATTGGAAGTGGCTGGTGTCACGGGAGCCGCGGCGGGCGTGGGGGCATTCGAGCTTTCCAACCTCATCATCGACTCCGTCTTGTGGTAGCCCTTCTTGCTGAGGTATTCCAACACGATCCGGTTCAATTCGGCTTGGGAAAACTGCTGTTGGGATCCTCTGGCTTGGGCGGGTCTGGCGCCGGCGGCTGCTGGTCGCACTCCCGGTTGTTGCGGCGGAGAGCCTGCTCCCACTGCAGGAGACTGAGAGCTCGTGGCAGGTCCACCTTTGTTGTCGTTGTTGTGTTCGACCATGATTGGGGTTTGATTGGTGAGATATGGTGAACTGTCGGTAGTTGATGATGATTGTATTTGAAGGTGTACTTTTTCGTTCGAGGCGCGACATGCGACATGCGACATGCGACATAAAAGAGACGGTAGAAGAGAAAAGAGAAAGGTGGAGAAATAGGAGGAGCTGGAGTGAGTAATCCTACGTGGTGGTCGGTGTATGTATGGGTGGTTGTGTGAATTAATCTTTGAAACTGTGTAGATTTCGGGATAATGCTGCGACCTTTGTTATTTGCCATTATTCGTCGTGTTGGCTTGGAAACAGAACACAAGTAGGGCTCACTAGTACTCTGACACCCTCTTGGAGTCCCGAGGATATCTCCCAATTTGGTAGTTACCCGAATTTTTCTCTGTATTAATTAGTGCATTCTGTCGTTATCATCTTTATGACCACCTAGCTATTCGCCTGAACGAATAACTTTGCCGGATCCCATGGTCCCTGGAGCTCGTTCTTGTACCGCTGCATGAACAAGAAATACCCCGGCATGACGAAAAGGACGCAGAGAGCACATACCCACCAAAAGAACAAGGCTTTGAACCCTACCAACGCGTATAGTAGCACACTCAGCAACTGGAAGTTCAAAAAGAGCACCAACCGATGTAGCTCCATGTAGTTGTGTCTCCTGATGTAAAAATCGAAGAGCGGAAGAAGGATGTTGCTCTGGATGGAAAAGAGAACAAAGGAAAATACCTGCGAAGTCGAATTGAGTCTGGAGGCCAACACGATGGAGTTGGAGAGGGTGATATTGGTGGAAACCACCGGTTTGTACTCCACAAACGTTGAGGACGTACGGGACGAGACCGTGGTGTTCATTCCGTAGTCATGGAGCAATGTGTTGGCGATGAACAAGATAACGGAGAGGGCCCAGATCGAGTCTGACGACGTGGACCGCGTAAGAGACTTGAGTGCGGGCGATAAGATCGACAACATGAAGATGATGAGGAAGTACGACTTGATGCTGGTGTTTTCTTGCTTGGAGCGAGCATGTGGTTGGGACGGACGCGCGGCTCTCAGATCGATAAAGGCTCTGACAACAAACGCTGCTGCTGTAATTCCCGAGCTGGCTAGTGTGGGAACGATGGCGTTCCATTTGTTGAGATATATTCCAGTGAAGGTGAGTACCATGATCAACTGACGGCTCAAATGGAATACAATGAGGGAAAAGTCGCCTATCAACTTGACGTAGGAATACTTGACCACCGTCGAGTTGCGCTTGAGCTGTGATAGGAACGATTGGTCGGTATAATTATCGGGATACGGCTGCTTGAGGTAGAGGAGCTTTTTCCATGGCGGGAGTTTTTGGAGTCGTTTGGACGGTATCTTGGATTGAGGTATGGACGTATGTGGTTTCGACCCTGGAGCCACGAATCCCGTCGTTCTGGACAGATCCAGGATGTGTATCACGGGTTTTGGTGGCATAGCACAAGATGGGTTCTAGCGCCCAAGTGATGGAGATTGTAGTTGGCGCGATTTGATAAGGTCTTGCACATAAACACCAGATATGTTAAAGAAGCGAGTGACAGCACCACCTGGCTACAACAGTTCACCACTTACAGAGACCAGATCTTGTTACCACAGCAGACCAGCAAATTTCTGGAACGTGCAAGAGTGTGTGTGTGACTCCTTTTTTCTGAATCGTCACTATCGTCGGCTTTTTACAGCCAACCTCACAAATCGACCCACACCACCACAGCAAGTCTACCTTCAACATGGCTGAGAACAAGAAGCTCTCTATTCCCAGACACTCCTACAACGCATCGGTGTCCTCCACTGGATCCAACTCCTTCCTCAACCGCAACCGATCTGGTGCACGGCTTTCCCAGACAAATACCATAGCCACGGATGGCGGGGGGAGCACCACAGCAGGGTTCAACGATAGCCAAAGCGTGCGGACGGTGGACCGGATCCCCAGTGCCAAGCCCAGCGTGTCGTATCTGGACAAGCTCTGGACTCAGATCGACGTTTTGGACGATGTCAAGCAAATGTCGGAAAAGGTGAGGGCACGGGGCTCGTTCTTCAACGAGAAGTTCGACAGCGAGTTGAATCGGTTGAAGCAGCTGCAGAACAAGTTGCTCGAGGCGCTTGCCACGCAGCGGTTCAACAATTCTAGCAAGCTCGAACACCGCAAGCAATTGAGCCGGCTCAACACGTTCAACGACAACGTGCCGCAGGTGAACGAGTCCAACTCCAATGCGGGGCTCAGCGAGGACAAGAGGAAGCAGGAAAAGACTACGCAGTTCTTTGAGAACGACGACCTCAGCAAGTACTCCCAGGACATTCTCTACCGGAAACAAAACTTCGAGGAGATGAACCAGTACGTGGACGAAATCAAGGGCAACTTGGGCCGTGTGGGAGAGGACATGAAGAGATTTGACGAGTCAACGCGAGAGCTGTGGTGAGTGCAGTTCTGGCCGGAAAAATCCTCCTATGACGTACGTTACACAGGGCCACCGGTACAGGGAATTTTTCACCCTTCGCAGCCTCCATCAAAGTTGTATTCATCCGGATCTGGGGACCACCCCACCTGCGCCATACGATCTCGCTTCCATGTGCAGACACACCACAAACTCTGTCCTGGAGTCGGAGTAACCGTAAATCGTGAGAGTACTAGAAATCATCCGACTCCTATACGAGATCCCCCACCATTTCGAGACGCGGACGGGGCAACATTGCCTAGAACCACCTGACGCAGGGCACGACGAGAATACTGGGCAGGGTATCCGAAATAATCCGAACTTATGCAGCAAATGGGCGGTTCCTGGGGGACACGGGCATCATTCCCACGGGATAGTTACTCGGCTGCTGCATCGGGAAAACAACTCATGCATCTGAGTCGTGTCAATAGCGTTTTACATGCACCCGATGCGGCGCGCTTTTGAAGTACAGGTTGGGGTCCGGAGAAGGCCTGGGGTAGCACGGGCTGGGGATGGAGTTGAGCCAAGAACCCCCAAAGATGGTGGACATACCGTTCAGAGACCCAAGGTTATGCCTTGCTATTTCTGGCTTTTCACCACCCTTGGCGCTGTAACAGGGCCCAATATACGTCGGTTCGGCCTGACTTGACCCGGTATGCGGGCGGAAAAATTCACTTGCGAACGTCACCTGACCGCACCAACACGGCCAAAAACGGCACTAGCGAGGCCAAGACATGTCACACCCCACCCCCAGCGGGATACGCGGGCTGCTTCCGGCACCCCGTGTTCCGTACAGGCCCCATTCCCTGGTCATTCCATACAGATATTACCTAACTGGCGTTTTTCTGGTACTCCTGCACGCGGCGCAACACCACTGACCCTTGCGCAGGTAGCACAAACGCATTGTGCGCACCGGAGCGTCCTGTGCTGCTACGAGTATCTAATATATAACTAAGGACATTTCTGGGCCGACGAAGTTTCTAAATTTTCACAGATACACACCAACACGCATAACAATGGTTCACTTAGGTCCTAAACATCCTCAGCACAGAAAGGGAACGTTCACCGACGTTCCTGAAGACTTGTTTGCCATGCTCAAGGTGGTGGAAAAAGAGTTGACCGTCAGCGGTGACACGTTGAAGAAGATCACCGACCATTTCGTCACCGAATTGGAGAAGGGTTTATCCAAAGCCGGCGGAAACATCCCGATGATTCCAGGTTGGGTCTTGGACTTCCCCACCGGAAAGGAGACTGGAGACTACTTGGCCATCGACTTGGGAGGAACCAACTTGAGAGTGGTTTTGGTGAGATTGGGTGGTAACGGAGACTTTGACACCACCCAATCCAAGTTCGCTTTGCCCTCCTACATGAGAACTGCCAAGTCCGAGCAGTTGTGGGACTTTATTGCCCAGTCGTTGAAGACGTTTGTGGACGAGTTCTTTCCTCACGGCTGTTCTTCTCCCTTGCCCTTGGGATTCACCTTCTCGTACCCTGCGTATCAAAACTCTATCAACGAAGGTGTGTTGAAGACCTGGACCAAGGGTTTCGACATTGCTGGAGTCGAGGGTCACGATGTGGTCCCAATGTTGCAGGCTGCCATTGAGAAGCTCCAGATCCCTATCAAGGTGGTAGCGTTGATCAACGACACCACCGGAACCTTGGTCGCTTCCATGTACACCGATCAAGAGACCAAGATGGGTTTGATCTTCGGAACCGGCTGTAATGGTGCCTACTACGACGTGGTGAGAGACATCCCCAAGTTGGAGGGCAATATCCCCGGTGACATTGACCAAAACGCTCCTATGGCCATCAACTGTGAATACGGTGCCTTCGACAACGAGCACTATGTGTTGCCCAGAACCAAGTGGGACATCCAGATCGACGAGGAGTCTCCCAGACCTAACGAACAAGCGTTCGAAAAAATGATTTCCGGCTACTACTTGGGAGAAATCTTGAGAATTATCTTGTTGGAGTTGGCGGAAGAGAAGGCTGTCATCTTCAAGAACCAGGACTTGTCCAAGTTGAGGAAGCATTTCATCTTGGACACGTCGTTCCCTGCCAGGATCGAGGAAGATCCCTTCGAGAACTTGAGCGACGTGCAAGAGCTCTTCGAGTCGACCTTGGGAATCAAGACCACTGTTCCTGAGAGAAAGATCATCCGTCGTCTTGCCGAATTGGTCGGTGAAAGATCTGCCAGATTGTCTATCTGTGGTATTGCTGCAATTTGCAAGAAGAGAGGCTACAAAACTGCTCACTGTGCTGCGGACGGTTCTGTGGTCAACAAGTACCCTGGTTTCAAGGAGAGAGCTGCCAAGGGTTTGAGAGACATCTTTGATTGGGAAACCGCTGAGGACCCTATCAAGATTGTTCCAGCCGAAGACGGTTCAGGAGCTGGTGCTGCTATCATCGCCGCCTTGACCGAGAAGAGACTCGCCGCAGGCTTGTCTGTCGGTCTCAAGAAGGATTAGAGTACATATTAACAAATCAAACGGGATATGAAATAAGGTAGGTCTTGGCTATTGGTCACGTGATGGAGTCGTGCGCGTGCACGCTCGCTATATCGCTTGATTCCACGGTTTGGGTTGCTAGTAATGGCTGCTATCACCAGAGAGTCCGAACGCATTGATTCGGGAGCCATCGAGACCCCCGTGGGCTCGGCACATGCAGACGCCGAGTCAGGTGACTTTGAGCTCCACAGCGCCTCGGTCACGGTGCTCCCCGGCTCGAGTGGCGAAAGGGTGTTCCGAGAGACCGACGTGATTGTGCTTTCGTCAGAGACCTCGGAGCTTGAGGAGCTGCAGGGGGCCGAGTCAGGTCAGGCCGTGGCAGGACCGCTCGTGACGTTTTCGATCTGGCAGGTTTTGCGCAAATCTGCCATCAATTTGGTGCTACCATTTATCAACGGAATGATGTTGGGATTTGGCGAGATTTTGGCCCACGAGATCGGGTTCAAGTATAACTTTGTGGGAGCACGTGTCCAGCCACCTAGACGGGTCCAGCGCAAGCAGGAGTCCCGGTTCTTGTGAGGATAGGTATTTAACAGATAGTAATGCGATATGAAAGCTATGTGTATGAGGGAGCGAGGATTGGAACGCAATTGGGAGGGTTGGAATAACAGGAAGTGCCATTGCTTAGGGAGGCTACGACAGTCCCAAATTGGAGACCTGGACTTGGGTGTGGATGTTGGGTGAGTTTTACCTGACTGTGTGATGCGACATGGGAAACGATGGAATTGACAGAACTGACAGATTGGAAGCAAGTTTTTTGGTGTCGGCAGACTTCGAAGCCAAAAGATGGAGGTGGAAATTCTGGGGTCATCTCCTATGAAGATCGTGCCCATCCCAGTGAACTTATATTGCTGGCGTCATTTCAGCACCGGAAGAACTTTCTTTGTCCGTCAAGTTGGCCCCACTTGAAACCCCCTTCTGTTCCGGTCAACACCCCGTAGCGTGATCTCCCACCCTTCTGGTCCTGGCTTTTTGATGTCCCCACTTCTGTCCCCGGGTTCTGACAGCCCGAGTTTTTCCGGGCATATAAATCCGCGAAAAAGTGCAGCTAATTCTCACCACCACCACCACCACCACCATGTCCAGAATTGAAACCGACGCCTTTGGCGAGATCTCCGTCGCCAACGACAAGTACTGGGGCGCTCAGTCGCAGAGATCGTTGTCCAACTTCGACATTGGCGACCTCAAAATGCCCGTTCCCATCATCAAGGCGTTTGGGATCTTGAAACAGGCCGCAGCCAGCGTCAACGAAGAACTCGGCCTTTTGGACCCCAAACTTGCAGACGCCATCACCAAAGCAGCAGCAGAGGTTGCTGACGGCAAGCTCAACGACCACTTTCCATTGGTGGTGTACCAGACCGGATCGGGAACCCAATCCAACATGAACGCCAACGAGGTCATCTCCAACCGAGCCATCGAGATGTTGGGCGGCGTGATGGGGTCCAAGAAACCGGTGCACCCCAACGACCACTGCAACATGTCGCAATCCTCCAACGACACGTTCCCGACGGTGATGCACATCGCCGCTGTGGTGGAGATCTCGAACCATCTCTTGCCCAAACTCCGCGAACTTCGCGATGCGTTCCAGGCCAAGTCCGACGAGTTTGCCGCCATCATCAAAATCGGCCGCACCCACTTGCAGGACGCCACCCCCTTGACGTTGGGCCAGGAGTTCTCCGGGTACGTGCAGCAGTTGACGTTCGGCATCGCACGTGTGGAGCAGACGTTGCCCCGTTTGGCGTTGTTGGCTCAGGGAGGAACCGCGGTGGGCACGGGGTTGAACACTAAGAGGGGGTTCGATGTCAAGGTGGCCCAGAAGGTCAGCGACCTCACGGGGTTGTCGTTTCAGACCGCCCCCAACAAGTTTGAAGCGTTGGCGGCTCACGACGCCTTTGTCGAGGCCTCGGGTGCCTTGAACACTTTGGCTGTGTCGTTGTTCAAGATCGCCAACGACATCCGGTACCTCGGATCGGGGCCCAGATGTGGCTACGGCGAGTTGTCGTTGCCGGAGAACGAGCCTGGCTCGTCGATCATGCCCGGAAAGGTCAATCCCACCCAGTGTGAGGCCATGACCATGGTGTGTGCTCAGGTCATGGGTAACCACACCACCATCACGTTTTCGGGGGCCCTGGGCCAGTTCGAGTTGAACGTGTTCAAACCCGTCATGGCTTACAACTTGTTGACGTCCGTGCGCTTGCTTGGCGACGCCTGTAAGTCGTTCAAGATCCACTGTGTGGACGGCATTGTTGCCAACAAGGACAAGATTTCCAAGGTGTTGCAAGAGTCGTTGATGTTGGTTACTGCGTTGAACCCCAAGATTGGCTACGACAACGCCTCCAAGGTGGCCAAGAACGCCCACAAGAAGGGCTTGACCTTGAAGGAGTCGTGTTTGGAGTTGAACATGTTGACAGAGGAGGAGTTCGACGAATGGGTCAGACCAGAGAAAATGATCGGGCCCAAGGATTGATCGCATACGCTGGGACATTTGGTTTATTGCGTCTATAATCGTGAGGCTTTAATAAATTCGAGGGGCATCGCAAGATGCTCCATATGGAATAGAGTCTTCGCGCATCTCACGAGATGTCTCCATCCTGGATGAAAGCCGGGGGCATCTCAAATGCACCATTCTGGGGTAATTTACTTTCCCTGCTGGATCGGACTAGTGGGTTTCAGCTTGCAGTAGAAATAGCCCTCTTGACAGTTACGGTGATATCTTGTCACCTTGATCACTTTTATCCCTTTTCTCACTTCCCTCTATTCCACCGGAAACTTGACATCGCTCCGCTCACTAAACACACAGTAGTCCCTATTCTGGCCCACGGGAAATCTCTTCCTCTCTCCACACTCCACACACTCCTTGACTAGCACGTCGTTCCTGTCTGTTTGCGCCCGAGACTTATTTTCCACATATATCTTCACTGTTAGACCCGGGATCAAGTGGGTGTTGCAGCTCTTGCACAAGCTGCGTTTGAATTCCGGGGTCAACTTCAACACCGCCTTTTTTGCGACGGCATCGAGGGTTCTAGCGTAGTTTCTGGAGAGAATGGAATATTTGGGATTGGTTGCAAAGTGGCTGGACGCCTGGAAAAGGTACGAGATCCGCGAATAGTGGTCCTTGTGCGGGATAGCCTTGGGCGGTTTGGGCGGTGCGTTTGCCTTTGGCGCCTTTCCCATCGTGGCGGGCCCGTTCTCTTTTGGGGTGTTCTCTTGTCTGGTACAGGAAATTTATCATCCATTCCGAGCAGGGCGATTTGGCGTCCTGCACACAGCCGCGGTCGCAGGAGGCAAATTCAAACTCGAGTGCTACCACCAACAATAATCAATACTTCGTACTACCAGGAGACCATTCCCCACCAAGCTAGCCTGAACGACCATGAGTGGATACGATAGTGCATTGTCGATTTTCTCGTAAGTACTGTCCGCACATTGACGACGAATTCCGCGGGATTTGTCACTTTTGCCATCGTCAATACTAACGCCTTCTCCAGACCTGATGGACATGTGTTCCGTAAGTACCATTGAAAACCGCCGTGTTGCTGGTGCGAGCCCCATACTAACTATCTAGAGGTTGAATATGCTTCCGAGGCCGTCAAGAGAGGAACCTGTGCCGTGGGTGTCAAGGGAAAGGACTGTGTGGTGTTGGGATGTGAAAAGAGAACCACGTTGAAGTTGCAGGACCCCAGAATCACCCCGTCCAAGATATGCAAGGTTGACAACCACGCGTTGTTGGCATTCGCTGGATTGAATGCTGATGCGAGAATCTTGGTGGACAAGGCTCGGGTGGAGGCCCAGTCCCACAGATTGACCTTGGAAGACGCCGTGTCCATCGAATACTTGACCAAATACGTCGCCGGAGTCCAGCAGAAGTACACGCAGTCTGGAGGTGTCAGGCCTTTCGGTATTGCCACCATTATTGCCGGCTTCGACAGCAACGACACCGTGCCCAAGTTGTTCCAGACAGAACCTTCTGGTGTGTATAATGCATGGAAGGCGGGTGCCATCGGAAGATCTTCCAAGACGGTGAGAGAGTTCTTGGAAAAGCAGTACGAAGACGGGTTGGACGACGAACAGACCATCAAATTGACCATAAAGTCGTTGTTGGAAGTGGTGCAGACCGGAGCCAAGAATATCGAGGTTTCTGTGTTGAAGTCGGGCAACAGGATCTCCAAGTTGACCGTGGACGAGATCAAGAAGTACGTGGACGAAATCGAGGCCGAGAAGGAGGCAGAGGCCGAGAAGAAGAAGCCTAAGGCCAAGGACTAGTCGACCTCCTGCTCCATAACGTATAGTTCTATAGTGCTATGATAATGTCATTAGATTTGGCGTTTGTAGGCGGACCGTAGAATTGAACCCTATCTATGTACTGCGGGACTAATATACACTAAAAGGAAGAGATTTGCTTTCTCCTCCTCCTACTTCTTTCCTCTCTTCTTCTTGGATCCCTTCTCCTCGGCTTTTCTCTTTTCTGGCTTCTTGGATGGCACCACCAGGAAAAAGCCGTCCAACCTTCCTTGTACTCCACTCTTCAAGCCCTTCTTGAGTTTTTCAGCACCACTTCTTATTCTGTCCTCGCTGAAACCCTTGTCCTTGACCATGTACTCCACCAAGCCATCAACATCAGGTTCTTTCCACTTGAAATTTACGTCGCTGGCAGCGGTCACCTCGGGCTTCATAAATAATTGTCTGGCTTCGTCATAGGGCCAGTTTTCAGGGATTTTGTACTTTGTCTTTTCAGGGTTATCGTTGACCCATTTCACAATATTGTCAATGGACCGGTGTTCCTTGATCAACTTGAACGCAGTCACCGGACCTACCCCCTTGATGGTCTCACAGTAATCGCATCCCAACAATATACACAAGTCTATGAATTCTTCTTTGGAGAGCTCCAAGCCTGCTATGGCCTCGGAGTAGGTGATCTGGTCAATGGGCATTTTCTTGGCCTCCGCTACCGTCATATGTCTCAAAAGATACGGAGGTTCGTAACACAAGGTATCCATATCCTCGGATGCAGCGGCGAAAACCTTTCCACCTCTGGCTAATTCGGCGCACTGGGCCTCTGCTTCACACGGAGCCTCCACGTAGGGGATTCCCATCAACCCCAACAATTTCTTGGCCTCCTCGTTGTGTTCTCTGGATGCCCTGACCAATCTCTTTTCGAATTTCATCATTTCGGCTACCGTTCCGGTATCCTTGATGGAGTCGATCTGTTTCTGGGCCTCCTCCCGCTTGAGCAACCGCTTTTCGAGTTCTCCGCCTTTCAACACCGGAGGTTTGCCATCAAACACGTAGACCGGCTTGATATTGTTTTCCACCAAACGGATGGTTCTGTAGAAGAATCCCAGCAAGTGGGAGGTGGTTTCTCCGTTCTCATTGGTCAACTGCTGTCCATCCGCCTGTCTGACAGCAATCAAGAACTGGTACAAGCACATGGAGGCATCGATGGCGATTTTCCTGCCAAAGAGGTTTTTCAACTGGAACTCCTTGAACGAGTTCGGAGAGTGTTCTTTGATGAGCTGGTTGAGACCTGTGGTTAGTAGATTGTGCTAGGTGTCGTTTTAAGGCTCCAGAAGTCACGTACCTTTGACACCCATGATTTGATGAATTGGTGATGTAACAGATTGGAAATATATACGCGTCCGGTATAGATGAGAGCGGTATAGATGAGAGCGTGTGTGAAAAAGATGCTGGAACAAGAAAGTGATGGTACAACTGTAGGCTACAAACGGTTGCGGTATTGGTCTAGGTTGTCTTACACGTGCAAGGACTTTGTTTCCCTCCCTTTCTCCTTTCTCTCCCTTTCTCCTTACTCTCCCTTCTCCTTGTCTCGTTGCTGGTCGTCACATACACATTTATTAGAATATCAAGCACGGTGGAAGCCGTTGATGTCGGCCTGAGGCTGGGGTGCACTAGGCACCGCGGCAGACAGCCTGTTGGGGTGGTTGCTGGCGTTCTCCTTCAACGCAATCAACTGCTTGGATCTGAAGGTTTCGTAGTGGACCAACGCGGTGGTCTCGATCAAGTCCTGCAAGTGGGTTCTGGTCAAGAAGTCTCTCAAGAACACAAACTCGCACTGGCTGACGTCCTCGACGTTGATGGCACCCCAGCGGGTCTTTCTGCCTCTGACGGTCTCGCCGTTGATCTGGATCTCCTTCTCGGAGCCGGCAATAGCAAAGGGGATCAAGGATTTGATGTCCTCGTTCAACTGTCTCTCCTCGTCAAACAAGTCCTCGCTGTCGTATGGGTAGATGTTGAAGTTGTACTTGACAAACTCGTTCTGCAAGAGCTTCTTGAACTCGGTTCTCTCGTCAATCGTCAACGAGTCGGACTTAGCAATGACAGGGATGACGTTGGCGATCTCCAGCAACTTCTTCAACGCCTGGACGTCCAATTGCTTCAACTTCTGGCCGTTGGGAGGAATAAAGTACAAGATGCAGTGCACACGAGTGTCCGGAATGTGTCTCTCTCTCTGGGCAGTCAACTCCTTTCTCAAGTACTGAGAGTGCTGCTCCTTGATGTACTTGACCAAGGGCTCCCAGCACTTCTCGTTGTTGATCTGGTCGCCAAACCCGGGGGTGTCGATCACGTTGATGTTTAACCGGACGGTATTTTCCACCAAGCTGTGGGCACTGACCTTGATCTCGGTGGTCTTCTCGATGGGCTCGGTGGCCAACGTGCGGCCGTTGCTGTGGGCCAACTTGGACGAGAACAACGTGTTGACCAACGTGCTCTTTCCCAAGCCGGATCTGCCCACCATCATGATGTTGAACTGGAACCCTCTCTTCAAGAGCCGGTTTTCGATCTGGGTGGTGATGGTGTCGAAACCGACATACTTCTTGGGCTGGGCGTGCTTGGGCTCTTCCACGGAGGCAGACATTGTGGAGGAGAAGGACGAAGGAAGAATGGGGGTGTTTATCGTGGTGCTGTCGTTTATGTTGTTTGTGGTACGCGTCAAAGTTTCAGGGCGGGACACGACAGACGGTAGGCTTGAGGTGTTTCGGCTAGCGCACGTGCGCGAGGCCGCTTTTTCTCGTGATTCTCACGTGCACCCGTATGCCATGAAATTTTTTTCCACGGCCCCCATTGAACTCCACACCGATATGTTGGCGTTGAGAGCAGGCAGCACCGTGAGCGTGGCGCAGGCGCTCTGGGCGATGATGCCGAGGATGCCGGCACTTCCCGTGCCTGCGGTTTTCCGCCAAACGCAAGCAGCAGACCCCCGTCTCGAAGAATTGAAGCACCAGATCGAAGACAACCACGGCCATCCTCCATTCATGATCGACAACGGGACCATCGTGAGGGCCGCTCCCAAAAAGAAGATGTCCCACAGAAGACACCGTGTCAAGTTGTACGCTCCCGGAGACAAGCAGATCAAGCAGCTCAACAATATCGTGAGATGTCCTGCGTGCGGCCATGTCAAGAGATCCCATTTCATGTGTATGAACTGTTTTGCGGAGATCCGGACGTTCTTGAAGGGCCGCAAGAGAGAGAACGGGCTCATCAAGGACCCTGTGCAGCCGCAGACAAACTTGGACCCGGTGGATGAAAAATTGGTGTATCCTGGCAAATACTTGAAGGACGACCAAGTGAAGTTAGAAGAGAAGAAGTGGGTTCCTGTGCGGGAGAAGCCGTTGGAATACCGGAGAAGTCAGTTGAAGAAGAACTAGTTGGGGTCCCAGAAGTGCGCTGGTGGCACCGTACACGTGAGGTGGACTTGCACAGGAAGACAAATGCCAAATAGACAACCAAGGGCACTCCCACCACACTCATCTTATAGTCATGTATATATAATAAGAAAGAAACGTCGCTGTTTGTAGTTTTTGGGACGGTGCGGTGGAGTCCCAACATCCCATACTTACTTTTTCGGTCACATAAATTCTAGTCTTATCTACTCAATCTATCAGACTTGACTGGTGGTCGGTTTTTCACAACCTGAGAGCATGTTCACAGCTGCTATGGCGAAAGACGTACAACTTTCCACCCGTCCTCGGCTTTCTCTCTTCTGTATGTGAGTCTATCGTGAAGTCTGCTCATGCCTCCTTGCCAGAACTCAATCTCCAAAGGCACGATTCTCACGCCTCCCCAGTTTTCTGGACAGGGAATATCTTCATCGGCCAAATCCTTGAACTTTTCCGTATACTCTTCATTGAAACTGTTCAAGTCGTCTCTGGAACTGATCACTTCTGACTGGGGTGATGCCCATGCCCCAATCTTGGATCCCCGAGGTCTGGTCTTGAAGTAGTGCATGGTGGTTTCTCTGTCTACCTTCTCCATCAACCCCTCGACCCGGACCTGTCTTTGGACATAGGGCCAGAAGAAGGTTAATGAGGCATACTTGTTAGACTCGAAGTCCTTTTCTTTCTTGGAAGTGCCCCAGTTAGAGTACACTATGAATCCAGAATGGTCCAATTCCTTCATCAACACCACTCTCGATGACACTCTTCCTGAGGGTAACCTAGCAGTCGAAAACGTCGTCGACTCAGGAATAATGTCAGAGCCTTTGGGCAATTGGCTCTGCGCCTGCTTGAACCAGATATGAAACTGCTTGAACGGATCAGCAAGCAACTCGTCCTCATTCAAGTGGCCCTTCGTATATTGGTAGGTATCTGGAGCAAAAATGAGTGGATCTTCTTGTTTAGGTGCCATGGTTCGTATCTTTCTGCTATGCAATGGGAAACGGTTAAGAACTAGCCTTATGGGTTTGGTATACTTGGTGGCTCTGACTAATTGCATGTCACTCACTTTTTCGCAGTGGGTCGCATGTACGGAGAATAATCAGCACTCTTTATTCGGGTCAGCTGATGCAGTCACCCAACATCCGGACCGAAATATTCATATGTATCCGGAGAAAGACAATACGGAGTAACATGAACACCAAGTGCTCTTCCCTAAGGAAGCCTCCCGTCACCGGTTCATGTTGACTAGCATGTCTTATAATGCTTCGCATTACATAGCAAAAAGTCGATAACCCCAGTTCTATGGTATATCGTAGAAAATTTGCAATCCAGATTCCTGATTTATATCTCCAGATTTGCTTCTGAAAGTCGGAAACTTTTGAATAATGCAAAAGAGGTTTGCAAAACTTTGAAAATATAAAAATTGTTGATAAAACTCAATCTGAATTCTTAAAACAAGCTAAACGGTAACAACGTGAATGGACAGATGGACCACCATTCTTTCACTACTTTCTGCCAGCTCTTTGCCGCCTTCTTCGAGTTTTAGTACCTTCGTCTTTGCGCCTCTCATTTTATGCTAGGACTGAGCTTCAGCTTCGCGCGAAAAGAATTTTGATCGTATGATGTAATCCGAGAAATCTAGATGAGGAGCCTTTGAACTTTTGCTGGAGATAAGATAGATAAGACTATGATTGTTGCACGAGACTTAGACGGCACAACGATAATCTCTTCAGAGAGTGACTATAATTCGGAACCCAAAAGGAGAAAAATCGAGTCCGAACGATATCCAGACCATCCACGTCAAGTGTCTTTGTTTAGCAGAAGCATCAGACATCCTTTAAATGTTAAGCCTAGTGGAAATGCATTCTTACCTGTTAAAGTGGAAACCAGTCGATTATCACGGGAAGAGCAAATGGGGTATTTTTCACGCTTTTCTGATGAAATGATGATGACCTTCTTGTCACTTATTGAAGATGTGACTTCCTTGAAGAATTTGTCACACACATCCAGAGTCATGTATGCGTACTTGTATGAAGAAGACTTGTGGAAGAAGTTATACATTAGGAAACTCAAGGAAGGAGATGAAGAATCACGATGGTATGGATCCTGGAGAGGAAATGTGTTAAGAATACCCGAGGAATACCATGCAAATTTGCAAATCCCAGACAATTTGCTATGCTCTGACACTTTATACAGACCATTTCAATGCTCTCAAATTGACTATGAGCGGGTTTTCCACAAAATTATTCAAGAGGAGACCACATACCATAAAGACTCTTTAACAAACAGTTTGAAAATACTTCCAAAGGGAAGAATTCCTAGATTCCCAGAATCCGAGATTTCATTAGGAGAATTTAATTCGACACTTCATGACTCCCCATTCATATTAACCAACAGCAATGAGTCGAGGTGGCCAAGATGGGATTTCTCTACACTTCTTTCGAGATTTCCGAGTGTCAAATTTCGCCAAGAAGCAGTGGAATGGGATCTTTCGCTTTATGACGAATACTTGAAAAGCAACCACGATGAGAGTCCCTTGTATCTATTTGATTGCAGTAGCGTGGCGATGAAGACGTTACGCAAAGAGTACAAGGTTCCAGAAGTATTCAGTGACGATTTATTCACCATGTTCAATTTGGCACAAGAGAACTTGAACTGCCGTCCAGATCATGCTTGGCTCATAGTGGGTCCTAAGCGGTCGGGTTCTACCTTCCACAAGGATCCTAATTACACCTCAGCATGGAATGCTGCTCTCACAGGAAGGAAATTATGGGTAATGCTCCCACCAGACATAACTCCACCAGGAGTAGGAACTGATGACGAAGAAAGTGAAGTCACATCACCCGTTGGCATAGCTGAATGGGTGATGTCTGGTTTTTTCAACGATGCATTAAAGATTGGGGAGTGTTTGATCGGAGTAACTTTCCCAGGAGAATGCATGTATGTTCCTGCGGGTTGGTGGCATTCTGTGATCAACTTGGATGACAGTGTGGCGTTGACCCAGAATTTTGTTCCTAGCTCCAAATTACCCAACGCATTGAATTTCCTCAAGAATAAGCTGTCGCAAATCAGCGGGTTTCGGCCAAAGAACGTCAAGAGGGTATTCGACTATGTTCTTGGGTCGGAAGGTTTGCAAGGTGATGCCAACCTCGCCAAGCTCAGGGAATACAGCGACAAGTTTGATTCACTCGGCTTGGATACTCGGTTGGAGAATGAGGACTGTGGTGAAATTGCGGAGTTGCCTGCCATGCCTATTTTTGAGCTATTCCAGCTTTTATTCAAGCTCAATGCAAAGGATGAGGTTTTGAGCAAAGCACTCGAAAGGCTAGCAAAAATTGAAAAGCGGGCTAGGGAGTTGAAGGAGGGACGAAGCGAGGCATGGGAGAAGCTCGTTAATGTGGAGAAAAATGGACAGGAACAGGAAAAGTTCAGTTTTGGATTCAATTTTGACGAGGAAAGCGACGAGGAGTAGCAGGTGTTTATAGAGTGTACATAGAGGGAACCAGTCGGATTAGCAAGCGGATGTGTAGGATGAGCTCGCCAGAGTCAGCCGAGGTTTGGTTACCATGGTAAGGTGGCTTTTCGGCCTATTTATCGGTTATAGCCGAGACTTCGATTCCCTCCGACGTAAGGATGGAGTATGTTGTCTCATAGCCGTCCAGAACGAGGTCGGTCTTCTCACCGATGTTTCTGGTGATGACTTCCACTGAGTGGGATGCTTGTTGGTGGAAGAGTAAGCGTTGCTTGCTGGAGAAACGATGTGTACACCGAGAGCAGCCATAGAAGGAAGGTGCTACGAGGAGGCGGTCACTCTTCAAAGTGTGGTTTTCGAGGAGTTTGGTGATGTGCTGTAACATGGATCGTCTGGTGTAGTATGTTCTTTTTGAGGTGGGGCCGCAGCAGGGTTTTCTCGAGCAAACCTCTCTTTGGAGCACGCGTGAGCTGGCCCCTTTTCTAAGCGGAGCAGGGTGCCATAGCATTCCGCTGGGTGAGTGTTTTCAATCAGGCTGGAGGACCTTTGCTAATTGCTGCAAAAACCCGCGACCGGAAGTCGTTGAGTCACGTGATCGCGGTTGACGTATTTTTGCGATTAGGGGGCTGGCTGGCAATGGTGGGGTATTACGGGTTACGGCATGTTCCAAAACATGTTATATGATTAAAGAAGAGCTAATTCTATAACATCTAAGCGAACTTCTTGGCGACCTCGAGGAACTCCTTGGCCTGGATTCCGACAACCTCCAATTCCAACTTGGATGGTTGTCTGGAGCCGTCAGCACCTGCAAAGGTACCAGCACCCCATGGGGAGCCACCGTGGACTTCGTCGAAGCTAGTGAGCTGGGCGAAAACCTTGGCGTAACCCAATGGCACGAAAATAATACCCTGGTGGACCAACACGGAGAGCGAGTTGATGATGGTGGCTTCCTGACCACCACCTTGGGAACCAGTCGAGGTGAACACACCTGCAACCTTACCGTAGAGAGCACCAGTGGCCCACAAACCGCCGGTAGAGTCCCAGAAGGCCTTCCATTGGGCAGGGAAGTTACCGAATCTGGTTGGGACACCGAACAAGAAAGAGTTGTACTCGGTGAGGGTGTCGGCGGAAGCAATTGGGTAGTTTCTCTTAGGAGGAGCGTGCATCTTGGTCAAGACCTCTTCCGGCAAAGTCTCTGGGACCTGGTAGATGTCGGCCTGGCCACCGGCAGCTTCGATGGACTTCTTGGCCTCTTCAGCCAAGGTGGCGATATGTTGGTACAACGAGTAGATGATGATAGCGACCTTAGCCATTGTTGATTGTTTGTTTGGGTGATAATTGAGATTGGGGGTCTTCGCGGCCTTTATATACCCAGCGCGAGTGCGGTGGTTCGGCGTCGGCTTCCATGCGCGCATTTGTCACTAGTTAGTAATGATGACAGCGACGTGGGCGGCGAGCACCACCACGTCCCCGGATTTAACAGGAGTTGATTTGTCAGACTGACGTAGCCGAACACCCATCGCTAACGTCACACGGCGGGCAAAGGATCCCCGGGAGTCCCCGAAGCGCCAGCTCCGTACCGGCTGTTCCTGCCGCCTGTTCCCGTGCGCCAGCTCCCGCCAGCTCTACCGCGAGGCGACATGGCTGGCACCGCCCGCGGCTAATTCTGGCGGTGCGAGTGCTGCCAAGCGCAAAACAAAGGTTGAACCAGCAACAACCAGCACAGAAAAGCGAGGGCGTGGGCCTGTTCGCCGTCGGCGCCTTAGCAATGGTGACGGTGGTGTGGCGCCATAATCTATGGCTAATCTATGGCTAATCTGATGGGAAGCCAGCTGCGCCCCTGGTTGACTAACCCTTTGTAATGGGTTACTAAACGGGCGTATTTTTTACCGTGTAGTGACAAATGCGACTGGCCCCGGAACTCGAACCGGGGGTGGCGGGCGCGGCGGCAGGTTTATATAGTAGCGCTTCCCCGTGAGGCTGACCCGTTCCCAATCCTTCACTGCTGTTTCGTTCTCTCCATGAAGGTTGCCATTGTTCAATACTCGACGTACGGTCATATCTCCACCTTGGCCCAGTCCATAAAGGAGGGTGTGGAGAAGGCCGGCGTGGCGTCCCAGGTTGACATTCTCCAGATCCCGGAGACGTTGTCAGAAGCGACGTTGAAACAGTTGAAAGCGCCTCACAAGTCCGACAACATCCCCATCGCCACCCCGGAATTGGTGGCGCTGTACGACGCGTTGCTCTTGGGTGTTCCCGCGCAGTTCGGTGCCGCTCCCGCTCTGTGGTCCTCGTTCTTTGACTCCACCGGCGGCTTGTGGGCCCAGGGCGCGTTGTACGGAAAGCCCGCCGGTGTGTTTGTCTCGACCAACTTCCCCAACGGTGGCCAGGAGTCCACCGTCAGATACGTGCTCAACGTGTTGGCCCACCACGGTATGCCATACATCCCCTTGGGCTATGCTAAGACCTTCCCAGAACTCACCGTCCAGTCCGAGATCAGAGGAGGAAGCCCCTACGGTTCCGGTACGTTTGCCGGCGTCGACGGCTCCAGACATCCCACCAAGTTGGAATTGGACGTTGCCGTCGCCCACGGTGAGTCGTTCGCTGTGTTGGCAAAGAAGTTCTACCCATCGTCTTCGTCTAACGCTGCCACTGGTGCTGCCACTGGTGCTGCTGCTGCCAAGCCAGCGGGTGAAAAGAAGGCCGCAGAGGCCCCAAAGAATGCCTCGTCCGGTGCGCAAAGAACCACCCAATCCTCCAAGACCCCCGAAAAGGCCGAAAAGAGTGGATGCTCCAAGTGTGTCATCATGTAATACTACTATCCTAATCCCCAAAAGTAATTATTAATTTAGAGCAGTTAGATACACGTTCTGCATAATCTTCACTGATATTCACCCGTTGACCTGCTGTAGCAGTGGATTCTTGCGTTCCACTAGTTAATTTTCATGTTGTTAGTACAAATTTCCAAATCATACTCCGAAAACTTACAAGACTCCAAATCCACTCTATCTCAAACACCACCGTTGTCTCCACACCAAGACCTCTGCAGTAATGAGCAGCAGCACTGGTTGTGCCACACCTGGACCTCCTCCTATGCGAGATCGGTCTGTATCCAACTGTTGCCAGCTCCGAGCTTTTAACATGCCTTTCAGCATTGGATCGTTCCTCTCGATTAGGAAGGCCTAAAAGTACTCCTGTAAAATACGAGATCCGGGTCTCGGAGTCGGCCCACTGCGGCTGTTTCTAATCAAGACTGTCGGATTGTCAATGGTGCCCACACAAGACGCTTAGGCTCTCTGAAGGAGTCGTCGTGCTTTGGTCCCTGCAAAAAATCCCTTGAGTCCCGCATGAAAGGTTTTCTGAGGAGTAAGAGCTATAACAGCGCCGTTCGCGAAAAGGGTTGCAACCTATGTTAGGAATTCATGAGATCCATCTTCGAAGAGCTTGAAGCTATAGGTCGTCCACACCGCAAGCTGTCCGCATGGCCCCACTTCCTGCCTGCAACACCTCCTCCGGCACTGCTGAGTACCCAAAGACCTCTTTTCGATTGAAAACAAAACCAATAAAACAAAAGGAAATGTAAAAGGCACAAACAAAATTGCACCAAATGTCCTGAGCTGTTCCAAACTCTGTGCAGAGTGCAGGTAGAGGTCCGAGCCGGAATACTGACGTGCTTGTGTGGCGCGTGACCGCTGATCGGCAAAGCAATGGCCAATCCTTGTGTAGACAAGACACGTATTCTAGGAGCTCCAGTAGGCCCCATTGGCCGTAGCATTCGCAGTAGAGCTTGGGACAGCAGCAGAAGCGCCACCTAGTTTCTGAGTATTGCAGTATGGATGTTTAACACTATTGCAGGCTACCCCAAGGGCATTGTAGGGAGCACTCCTGCTTCCTTAGTGCAAGACGCCGTGTGGGCTCCGACGGCCTTCGAAAAAAATCAACTGCCATCAACATGGCTGGCGCTACCATAACGCTCACATGACCACGAAGATCCGTCCAGACACGGAGAACGGTGGTAGTGCTCGAGCATACCGTTGGTAACGAGTGGATGAATGAAGTCGTTGTTGTAAACGAGCGACGCGTTGCGATTTAACCGGCGAAAATGTGGTCACGTGAGTTTATTGAAAGCCGGAGCACGGTGGAAGGCGAGTCAAAATGGGGTCCGAGGATGGTGTGGATGAGGATGTGGACTGTGTAGATCCCGAGGAATACCGTGGGCCACTTTTCATCGTGATTGGGTCTGTTTTGCGTGTTTTGTATGTTTTGTATGTTTGATGCACCAACGCATCTCCAGGGCCGGAGAAAAAGCAAGTAGAGACTCCCGGCGGAGGAAATATGGCTGGTAACGCTTCTGTGCTCGTTATCCTTCCTTACAGCTTCATTGCTTCCTTTCTTTCTGGACTTTTCAAATCTCCAATTTCTCAAAACTACGCGTGCGACTAATCAAAACAACACAGCATGCTAAAGGAGGACGGACGACCTTTTACAGAACCAGGCTTGTTAGACCGACCGCGGGTGGCTTCGAACAACTACGTGCTGTCGCTGACCGGTGGGCTTTTCCTGCAACCCGAAGTTGCTCGTAAAGCAAAGAAACGATCCAAAATTCACATATATGGAGATCACAACAATAGGCCAACGGCCGTCCCGGGGACAATACGGCCGAGGACATTGCAAGAGATTGATACAAACAGCAAGTTTAGCCGTTTAGAGGGCACGAAAGTAAAGAGATCCTCGCTGCAGGTTGCAGAATTGAAACTTCTGGAAACACCAATGACTACAGCACCAAAAGAGGTGCAAACCCAGCGACCCAGTCACATTCCCATCAGCTTTCTTGTGGGAAATCAGGAGCCCAGTCCCGAACCCAAAGAGGTGGAATTGAAGCATACAGAACCCAGTGCCGTGCCCAAAAAGTTCGAACTACGAACAGAGAACGACGACGACGTGATTCTCGTAGGTGAGGATGTGGACACAGTAAGCCATGCACGAGGCAGCTCGCCCGATACCGTTGAAGACAGTGAGGAGGAGCCAGAGTTGCTTTCGAGCTCCCAGAGCAAGTTGAGTGTGGTTAATGGCGGTAGAGTTGAGTTTTCCCAAGACGTCTTTTCCCAGTTGAGCAACTGCAATTTCCACGGGGAGGATTTGTCGGCCGGAGCAGGCGAAGAGCACTTTGGATATCTGTACGAGTCGCAGATGACACAGCAAGAGACGGTATTTGGAGAGCTTGAGAAACAGAGCATAGAAGGTGAGCAGAAAGAGGACAGCAATACACAGATCAGGGAGGACGAGGACAGAATAAAACAGATCACAGTCGCTCACACAGACCAAGAAGAATATGCTCAGAGTGATTTTCTTAGCTCAGGAATTCGGGAACCAAAGCAAGACGTGCCGCGTATTCTTGAAGTGACATTGAAAATTGCTTCAAGCACTGGGTCCGGTAGCAAAAGTGCAAGAAATACGGTTGCTCCGACGCTAACTCCACCAGAACCTCGTGGCTTCGAAGACAATAAAGGACATTTGGCGCCTATAGATTCAGCATCTTCAATGTCCCCACCAGATTCCTCGGAGGAACGCCCCAAAATTGGCAAAAATCCCGAGTCAAGCCCTGCGAGTGCCGAGCCAAACCCTGTGAGTCCCCAGCCAAGATCAGAGAGTCCCCAGCCACGATCAGCTCCAAATCCAGCCTCCTCTGTTCTGCAACGTCCTGACACCGAAAGCAACGGCCGTGGAAAGCGGAAAAATGCAAGTTTGGCGGAAATCATAGGGAGAACTGGCCAGGCACGTTTCGGCCCACGCATGGGTCTCTCCAAACGTATCAAGGTTGATCCGCTCCACCGGTTGAAGAAGAGACCTTGAATAGGCCTGAGAACGGGATTCGCAGCCTGGGACGTATGGTGCGCGCACGACGCCACTTACTATATAATGCCGCTCGAAGCCCGCATTTTTCTTCATGCTAATACCGGGTACTTGCAAAGAGCGCTCATGCCGGACCACGTCCCTAGTGTGCTGCGTCCTCTCTAGCCCGGTAGATCAACCAAGTGCTAGTTCAGTTATGGGTCTAGAACAGTGGACCCACGACTCTACGAGTGTTTGTACATTTGGGATGAGGGAACAGAGTTACGGCATTACAGGTTAGGGAACTGGAGAAACTGGGGAACGGGCTTGTCATGAGCAGTTCTTCCACGACTTTTTGATCCCTCTGACAGTGTGTCGTTCGAAAGAATGGCCTTCACCATAGTCGTGTACAGGCGAATAACTTGCTTTTTGTAGTCGTGTGAAAACTAAAGACAGGCCGTCGGTCGTGTACGCCCATTTTCATCTACAGAATGGCGGAAAGTCGTGCGCGTGGCTACTCGGGCGTGCGCCGCCCAATACGACCCGTTCGCCATCTTCAGCCCCCATCGGTCATCGTTGCTCCTGCGCCTGCGCACTGCATACTGCACGCCCGAGGCCTCGGCGGCTCTGTCCTGCATCCCACGCGTCGGTGCCCGCCGACTACACGAAGCCATTCTAGAGCGGACCCTGGTGAGCCTGGGCGGCCACCGCGAGAACCCTCCAGTCTTTTGTATTCCCTAGTTATACAAGTAAGAAGTAGATCCGGCGCACAGAAGCGCCGTTTTGGTCGTAAGTCGTAACGGGGACGGAGAACCTGTCCCTGGCATGGAGCCATATTATTAGTTTTTTTTTTGGAGCGAACCACGGTGTGGTCCCCTAACAAAGGAGCAAGCCCCTGGTCTTGGTCAGAGCCAAAGCCCTAGTTCTTTCCAAGACAGAAAGACACCAGGCGTGGTGCCGTCTTGACACTGCCCTTCATCGAACACCGCTTCACGTAGTCCTTCTTTTCGTCAAACTTGGTGTAGCAACACGAAGACGACGACTTAGAGGTGGTGTAGTTGCTGGAATGGGCGGACCCAGACGACGCGGAGGACGACGTCAGCGAAGTGGACTTCTTCTTCGATAGTATGGACATGGGTGCAGCGTCCCAGGTACGGGGGGAATTTTCCCTGTTATATAGCGACGCTGCAAATTGTGTTACGGCTGAGACAGCACAGATGATGTAACCAATACGAAAAATCCCTCAATACATTGTGCCAAACATTACCGCGAGAGGAAGTATTGCGGCTCGCGGTACATTTGGGGCTTGCGTACCTTTGGGCACGCAGTGCCTACGAGCTCAGGGCCGCTCCCTGCATGCGGAATTCCCGGCGTGTGCGCACCATATTTGCTGGCGCTGCCGGCATCTGCGGGCCCCATTTTCATGGGGGCATGCACAAAATGGACCCACCGTCACCGCTAGTACTGGTGGCGCGGGTGGAGGTGGCGCCGGTATGCAGAGTGTGACGAGAGTTGTCACGATCATCCGGCCGGTGCCTGTTCAGCCTGCTGACGCCGAATGGGAGGCTGGGGGGTTGCCGAGATGCACGGCATGCCTTACACCATGTGTGCTGCTGCTAGTAGTGCAGCCTGCCTACAGCTTGGTGCTCTGCTTGCCGCCAGGGCATAGGCTGCGCAGTATGCGAGCCGTACTACTATTCTCGAGATCCTCCGCCGCGTGTGAAACTGGTGCAGGCTCCAAATCCGCAACCAGTGCTTTTTTTTTTGTTTGTTTGTTCGTGTTTACACACCAAGGTTTGTTACCACCACTACATAGAGTACGCTTGTATTGTCTCTGTTATCTTTTCTTCTTTCTGACGTGCCGCCGGAATCGGTGCCTGACCTCTACACTTTGGCAAAGCTGGCTGCTGCTGAGTTTCCCTCAGGACTTCTCCCTCCTGCTGCCCCTGCGGTTTATTGTAAAAAAAATTTTCTTTGCGCTTCTCGCATATGTAATGTTTGCCCCGATGCCAATGCGCAAGGGCCAGATTGTGTACGGAATTTGCCTACATTTTCGTACGAGCAAGCTTGTGATTCCCTCATTAGGGCGCGATTTGTACTATTTGGTCAGGAAGGTGGCCCTGATATCTTCAGCGAATCTTTCATAGAGCTGCAGTCATACTGCAAAGCTGTGTTTGAGCTGGTGACCTGGGGACGATGCAGAATCATACATTGCGTCTATGTACATATTTGAATCTCTCGGTAGTGAAATACTTTGCAGGCATGTCCACTTAACCTCACCCAATGGCGCGCGCCACCCCCCCGTCCACTGTTGGCCGTCTGGCAGGTTTCATATTTGACTCGTTCCATCGGGAACTCATTTTCGACTCGCACCATGGTTCACCGACCATAAAATAAGAGTTTCTGGGCTGCTGAGTGCATATCAAGCATGTCGTAGAGTGAATAGCTGCGGGCAAAAGCCGGGATATTCCAACCACTTCAGCGCCTAAGCATTGCTCCGTTACATGCTTGTTCGCGGATGATCATGATACGGTAGATCCATCTGATGCTATGTCACATTTAAGGTTTCATGGAAGCGCGTACTTCCATCGGCTAACAACGTATCGAGTATGTGACGAGATCATATGTCTAAGTGAGAAATGGGGTCCTAGACACACGGTGCCATGAACAATTCATACATGCCACACCGCGTTCTCCTGGTGCGGCTAATATGCCATTACCATTTGAAGGACTCGGCAAGTAGTACCCGACGACTGTCACAGATTCCATTTCGCGCGTAATTTTGCCAGAGGCAAGTTGGCGGTGGCCATGTGACGCCCCCTGCGCTACCCCTGCGCTCCCTCTGCAAGCCTCAGGTGGATGGCTGGTATGGAGTGGCATCGAAACTGTAGACTCTAGGGCGACTGTAGCAGGTCTAAACTCCGGGGTACAGCTGAGTGCTTGGAGTGACCCCATGCGTTCTGCTCCCGGCGTGACCGCTGCCTCGTCGTTCCTTTTGGTACCGTTTCCTCGACTTGTTCAGGCGAGAACGCTGTCAAACTCGTCCATGTTCTCCAACTCGTCCTGCTGGGCCACACGCTTCAACACCTCTTTCTTGGACGACTCCTGGATCACCCCGTCCAACAACAACTCGTCCAAGATGTGATACGCCTTCTCAAACCCAAAGATAATGTCCAACTCGCAAACATTGCCATACATTTTATCCATCTGTTCCACGAACCGGTGGATCAACTCGAGCGCCATCAACTCGTTGTCGCTGCTGTCGATGCCCACGATGAAGAACAACGACGCGTACCGCCGGTACACGATCTTCATGTCCTTGTATTCCAAAACATTGCACATCTTGGCTCTTCTGGCCAAGATCAACGTGGTCAATTCCCGGGTTTTCTTGGCCTTTTCTTTCTGCGAGATCGCCTGGTACCATTTGGCCAATCTGACCTTGCCCTGGCGAGACAAGAGGAAGAGAAACTGGATGGCCATGGCTGTGTGTTGTTGAGTACGTGTTAGACGCTGGGACAAGTTTGATCTGGGTGGTGTGCGACATGCGACATGCGACATTGTTGCAGTGTACGGAAATGGACATGGTGAAGGTTGGCCATTCGGTCGAAGGTTTCAGGAGAAACACTGTTCTCGCGCATCCCACGACTCCATGTTCCAGACACATGATCTAGCTCACTGTTTCCGCTCTTCTACGGTCTCTAATGATGATTATTAACCTTACTGCAAATTAGCCCCATTCCCGCTCGGCCTAACTCTAGCTAAGACTCCCCGTTATGTCTCCAAGGTGTGCACCGTAGACTGCAAGAACGATATGTGTTGCTTGAGCTCGTGACAGAGCTCCTTGCGCGCCACGTCCTTATAAACGTCAAGCTGAATATTCAAGTCGCACAAGAGATAGTGCATATTGGTCCATTGCACCATCTCGAAGTCGCTACCGGTACGGAGGTTCATTCCTGTTCCATAGAGCCGGAATCGCTCGCCCTTTTCGTTGAAGATTTTCCTCGTGATTTTGAGTTGCCATGGATCGAGTTTTGGCCAGTTCGCATGAACAAACAAGATGTTGGGACCAGTAGATAGAAGGGGGTTCTTGGCGGTGACCTTCTCCACGTCCTTGTCCGACATCTTGGCTGTCTTCTGCCGCAACCGGTTGTACTCGAAATCCTGTACCGGGTCGTACTGTCCCATTCCTGTTCCCTGGAATTCTGAACGGATATCGAAATAGCCAAACGCGTTCAAAAACTTGGCTACTTGGTAGTACTTCTTCTTGGTGGCCACCGTCGCAGCCAAGAACGTCTCCTTGTCACCCTCTCCATCGGATCCCTGAGAAAAGAGCGGATAGAAATGTGAGGGTCCATACAAGTTGTAATACAAGGCCATAAGAAGAGCCTTGGTGTGGGTCTTCTTGGAAATCATAAGCTGACCCGATTCCGAGGTGGGATCGGGAATGGCTCCTTCCCGTTCGTGGAGTGCAACGTCTTTCACGAAATTTACGTCGCCATTGGCCTCTGCGGGTTTGTAGAAGCCATGGATCTCGTCGTACTTGGGAAGCAATTTTTCTTTGCTGATATCAAGGCCTGCGATGGTGTAATAGTCGGGGGAAGTTGCTCTCTTCCAGAAATCGGGCCATACAATGAGTCCATGGGTTGTGAAAGGTTCCTTCTTGAATAAGTGTTCGGGATTGTGCACAGGTACGTTGTCACTGTCCAAGAGTAAAATGTTCTCGAAACTCAGCAAAAGAATCGCAAGTGCCTTGTACTGGTAGCCTTCGAATTTGAACTTTGTGTCGGGATCGTTTTCCAAGTAAAAGCCCTTTTCCACATCTTTGGGGGAGTGCAATTCGTAAGGTAAGTAGATGCACCGAGCATTCAACGAAGGAAACACCTTTTCACACAATTCTGCTTCGTATTCGTTCGCTTCGGGTATAAGAATCTCGATGGGGAGTTTGCATCCAAGAGCCCGGACGGATTTGACGGAGAGTAAAGTCAACCAGTTGAATTTTCCCCCTCCCACATAGACAATTCCGTTTCCGGAGTATAATCCGCGAGGGGCCTTCTCGGGGAGATTATCCATGACGTATTTGTGCAGCTTGGTCATGGATTCAAGTTCTGTTTGATTGACCTGGATAAATCTCGACAAGTAGGATTCGCTGAAGAGAAGATCGTCCTCGGCAAGAGAGTCGTATCTCGCGTGATAAATACGCTCGTCAGTGAGATACGTTCTCAACATGGGGATGACTGGTCTGCCTTTGTACAACACGTTGAACACATCCTGGTAGAAGCTGTATGCTTTCTTTTTCCTCTTAGTTTCTGCGGTGGTTTCTTTGATGATTGGATGAGGCTTTGGTTTCGGCTTTGGTGCGGCATGCTGCGTTGGTTCACCTCCTACCTTCGGCTTGTTGATGAGATCATGTGGATTCTTCTGCTTGGATTCTTCATCGCTGATTTTCTTGAGGACGTCTTCAGGATATGATTCAGGCAATTGGTCCAACCCCACCTTGGCAACCGTGTCGTCCTCGTCGAGGTTCTCAGGAGCTTTGCCTCCAGTGTTCACGCTCTGCTCAAAATGGTCGGTGTGTGGGATGTTCTTCTCGCTTTCAGGATCGACCAAAATCCCGTGATACTTGGGCTTTGGATTCGGGTCTTTTATGTTATTGGACCCTTGTTTCGCGGTCGTCTCCAGCGTAGTGGTTTTCGCCTTGTGTGCTTCCTTAGGGTCCTTCTCCTTCCCTATGACATCGTCACCATTGTCCACCGTAGCAGCACCATGGATATCAACAAACGGCACGGTTTTTTTGGCCGAGAAAAACGGCAACTTGCTCAATGCAGACTTTATGGGAGAGAAGATGGAACCTGTGTTCTCGGGGTTGTTGATGAGCTCGCTCTTTCCTGTGGGCGAATCTCCCAGCATAAAGGCCATATGCTGAAAAATGATGAAATAAAACAACACTAGCGTCAAGATCGCAGTGTATACTAAAGAGGACTTGTGTCGCCGTCTGAAGTACAACTTAGACTTTATGATGAGGCTTTGGAGTGAACTATTCATTGTTCATGCGGCTGAATGATCTGGAAGGATCTGATCTTGCAAATTGAACCGGTTGAGGTGGGGACTTGCTCCTATTTTTTGAGGATGACTTAGAACTGCGAGCAGCTTCTGCCGGAACCAACGGGATGACTTATCCTTGAAGTCCGTGCTTAGAAATAGAATCGATCTCCCTTTTCAAGGCGATGTTCACGATGAGACCAAATGTGCAAAACGTGCTAAGTTGGGACTTCGCGCCAATAATAGGAGCGGAAGGCACTTCTGCTAATACAGACGAAGTCAGATTGTCTCGGAAACCTTTGTTCCCCTAAAGAAGCGATGTCGACGGAAGTGGAGAGAATATTAGTTGATAGCCAAGTAGCCCTAGTTGGCGTCACGTGCTGCGCTGTGCATACGCGATTGCTCGTATGCGGGAGTCCGGGATGCGCGCAGTGTCGAACGCAATAGTGGAGACGCTGTGCGCCGCGCGTCAACAAAAAATAGGTACCACATAAGGTGAGGCGCGTCTGGCCGTCGCCAAATCCGCGGGCGCCAGATGCATCGTCACGTCTAAGGTGCAGTATACGTGTGATATACGATGGACAGCGCCTACTATAATTTAGGCACACAATAAGAAATAGCGATTCTTGTCTAGGAACCAGATCGTTAGCGAATCTGGCCATGCATGCTATACAAGCTAACTGCCACACCCAGTGTCAGGCCTATGTTGCTAGGCCTGACCTAGCGTTTTCAAGAAATGTGGAGTGCAGCTTAGAAACCCGAATGAGAAGTCTAGGTCCGGGTCACAGGTGCATTTATTTTTGAGGTACACTGCAGCATCCTGCGGACACAGCGTGTATGGAGGATGGAAGTAGCCGAAATCACGAAACCAATGGATATCTTCCCTCTTCAGGAACAAGGCTATAGCCATGGTATGCACCGGCGCGTCCCCCCACCTCTCGTAGTAGAATCCACCTGCCTGGTCTAAGTACTCAAAAAAGTGCTGGTACGCGTGGTCGTTGAAGATGGAAAGATCGGCAATTTCAAAGTTGGACCAAAAGTGACACAAGTTGTACGACTCGTAGGCGTCATCGTTCTGGACCAAGGGGAGAAGTTCGCCTGGCGGATCGTACTCCCGAATATACTGCTTGACAGTGTCCCACAACGTGGGAATCGTGTCCAGATACTCGAATAAACTCACGGTGTAGCCGTACTTTTTTCGGTGCGTCTTCATGTATGCAAAGAGATCGTCGTTGATGTTACAATAATATTTTACGCCTGGTTCGAGGCGCCAATAATACTGGTACTGTGATACCAACGGGTGGCGGTAGAAAAATCCCGAGTAGTAGCGGCACATGTGACGGTACGATTCGGAGTCGCCGTATGGAATTTGTTTTGAGCTTTGCCGTACCTGACGAGCTCTTTCGAGATCTATATGAGGAGGGTACCCCCAATGATGTGGTGGAACAATGCCGAAATTAAGCTTTCCTCGAGGAATGAAAGATGCAAGCACATACATGAACTCTGTGTCGAACGGTACATCGTTGAGGAATGTGTAATCATAATTGTAACGGCTATTGAAGCGGTCCTGGATATTTTCGATGGTCTCCATCAAATCAAAGAGGTCCGAGTTGCGGCACAAGGTGAGAAACGTTCCGTTCTGACGCACATATGGGTCATTTGAATCGGTCTTATCGATAATGATGGAGCCATTGTGCTTTTCTGCGATGCTGAGAAATGTCTTAAGCTCCGGAAGGTTACTGGTCGAGAAATTCCAGTGGAAAGTTAGCGCAGATTCCAGCAACGGTTTGTCCTGGTTGTCATGGAGGCTATTATCGTCTTTTGGAGGTTTTATGCGTGCTTCGGATTTCGCTTCTCGGGCTTGCGTCGAGGAGTCGAAATTCTCTGCAGTGTGATTCGTCCCGTATTCCACCACACGTTGATGAGAAAGCCCCCAAACTTCACGTGAATTGTCAAAATTGTTTTCTTCTAGATCTTTTCCTTGTGGGTCCAAATCTGAGAGGTTCGAGTAGCCAGTTACACTTCCTATAAGGAGAGCGAAGATCAAGTAACTCCCCCGCTGAAACAACATTTTACGACTGCTGGACGTATAACGGATGAATTATTGATGGTGTCGGTTCGATGCTGGTGGGCTTGTGTGTATCCATGCGATGCTCTCGATGGACATAACGTAGTAGGAGATCTAGTGCAGCCTTGAAATCTGTAACGAAGCATTTATTGTTTCGGTGCAGCTTGCGCCTCGCACCGTGCATCAGCACTGTAGCAAATATCGAAACAGAAAATTGTACAGAAAGGATATCGTCAACCAACACAAACTTTGAAAAGAATCTTTACGTGATATTCTACATATTCTTATGGTGGGGCGGCAATGACAGAGGAGCACGGGCTCTCCTCGTATACTTTGTTCCTAGTTACATGGTGCACGTGTCACCAATGACGTCTCCTCCTAGCAACTCCCGAAATAGCAATTCGCATCAAGAATCCCACTTAAGCATGTATCTGGCAAGTAAAACGTGTTCCGTGCAAGCCGTATGCCTGATTTTGCTTGTTCTCCGCAATTATTCCTACTGGACTCCCTACTATAGGTGCCTTTGCGGTACCCGCATCTGTAATCTGCTAGCGCAAGCTGCACGATGTACCACGTTTGGAAACATCTCCACGCCAGAAAGGGAAACTGCCACATGGGTGTTGTCAATGTCATCCAAACGCAGTCCCGTACGTACCCCAGCCTCCACGTTGATGCGAAACAGGTTGCACGTTTCTCGTCTCGCACCATGTCGGACATATTCCCGCACCACTACCCTCTATGTAGGTCATCGCGGTAAGGTTGAAGCATACTGCACTAAATACTGCAAGAATCGCTCGGTGTATGAATTCACTGGAATATACTTCTAGGCCCTACATTATCTACATTCCTTCCGTTTCAATCAAACGGCGCAAAATCTTTTATGGCTACCAGGAGTCTTCCATATTTTGCTTTGCTTTGCCATTACTTATCAAAACATTTGTCTAGAACTGAGATTATCTTTTTTTCCCACAAAACGATACAACTTTTCATTTGCTACAAGGTTTGTCTGTAATCCACCATGGAGTCTGAAGGGTCGCAGATTCCTGTAGCAGCTTCAACGCCGCAGCCGGTGCCCAACTCTAATCCTGACAGACACTCTTCGGCGAACGGAGTGCATCATCACGAAGTACGAAAAGCGCAACATCAAAATTCCCTGTCATCAGAACAAGACAAAACAGTGGTTCCTGATTCCACCAAAGACCGTGACGCATACCTCATGAATGAAGACCCGACCCATAACATTGCATCTGGCTCCTCATTCTCAAAAGCCCCAGCACTGGACGTCACACCTTTAGCAGAACTGCATGCACCTAGTGCATACACAGCTGCACTAAGCGCAACGAGCATACATCCGCCATCAGCATTGTCCACCTCAGACACTTGCGAGACTTCCCCAAGAAAACAATCCGTATCATCACATTCTGCACCAGATATCGCTATTCCCAATATCCTCACAGGAAGAAAGGCTGCAAGGTCGCTACGGCTCTTCCGTGGCGCAGCCACATCCAAAGACGAAACGGAACCTGAGTCGCCAGCCACCGACCAACCTTTGTCAGCAACAAGCATCAACGATCAGTTGGAGGTGCTACCCGATTCTGATATAGGTGACTTGCCTAATACTGTTAGTCTAGACCCAGTATCTTCGGCCACATATTTTCCACATACACCTGCAGACACTGCTACCAACCGCAAGGGCTCAATTAGCGGACAAAATGATTCCCAGATAGAGGCGGTGGGCGATGGTGCTACTGAAGGGCAAAGGTCTCCACAGACACAGCATCTTACTGCGAAAGTGGAATTCGAGCATCTAGACAATGGCAGCATTACCAAGATCAAAGGTCCGCATTCCATCGACGATGCAGACCCCATACGCATCTCACAGTACATAACGTCACGCACAACGTCTCCTGCACCAGATACCGATGTTGATGCACGCCAGACGCAGGAAGCTGCACCTGCGGGGGTGGAACTATTCCCCTTGGCCGTTGAACTTCGTCCTTTCAAAAACAAGGTTGGTGGCCACACCGCCATCTTCAGCTTTTCTAAGCGAGCCGTGTGTAAGGCTCTTGTCAACAGAGAAAATTTATTCTACGAAGCTGCAGAGGTGAGACACCCCAACCTTCTCGAGTTCATGCCAAAATACATCGGTGTTCTCAATGTGCGTTACTCCAGCATAATCACCGAAGACTCGGGTCATCAGACAGCAGAGCAAGGAGATGTCGAGGTCGAAGATCGCAGAACCTCGGAGGACGGTCCTCCCGAAGTCGTGTTGGACGACAATAAGCACATCATCCCCGATTCGCTCTGGAAGCAATATTCGGAATCGTTACCTTCTCCAATGGCAGACTCATATTTGGGCAGCAGCCGTCACAACAGCTACCACAGCCATTTGAAGAGTGACCACGAGGAGCCCGACACCACCGATGCAGCTTCAGTGTCGTCTTCTGCAACGTCGCACAATCCACACAAGCTCACTTCAAGGGTTCCCAACAATATCGGGGCCACCTTAGTCAACACGGACTTGCAAGTTCAGATTCTTCAGGAGGTGTTCCAGCCCTCGTTGAAGCTCCACAGCCCTACGGTAGCAGATGATATCTTTGCAATGGACGAAGAGACATCGGTGAACGAAGTAGTGGCTGCGAAAAATGTGGACACTCCTGCAACCATCCCTAAGTTGGTCCCAGTATCACGGAAACACACCCGTTTTGAGCGCTTCATTCTCCTCGAGGACTTGACATCCGACATGACCCGGCCCTGCGTGCTTGACTTGAAAATGGGCACGAGACAGTATGGAATCGAAGCTTCCAAGAGCAAGCAAGCATCGCAAAGGCGCAAATGCTTGGCTACCACATCCAGAAAACTTGGCGTGCGGGTCTGTGGCTTGCAAATATTCAAGAATGACGGGTCGGAGGCTCCGTTGGTCAAGGACAAGTATTATGGTCGCCGTATCAAAATTGGAGAGCAGTTCTGTAAGATCTTGTCAAAGTTCTTGTATGACGGTCGTTCCACGTTTTCCATCCTCATGAAGATCCCGAGGCTCATCAACCAGTTCAGCGAGTTGTACGAAGCTTTCAGCAGCTTGGCTGGCTACAGGATGTACGGCTCGTCCATTTTGTTGATGTATGATGGAGCTGAAGACCATGGAGAGGTCAAAGTGAAAATCATCGATTTCGCCCAGTCGGTCATTCATCCTCCCGCAGCAGATATTGCTGTGCCGGGGGAGGAGATCACCATCCCACCTGCCCATCCAGGTCTTCCTGATTGTGGATACTTGAGGGGCCTCAAGTCATTAATTACTTACTTCAAGCTCATATTTAAAATCATAACTGGTGCAGAATACATTGACGCACAGCAAGCCATGCATGAGGTTCAAACTAATAAGGATCACTACATGAATAACAGTGCGTGGCTCGATTCCTATGCAGAATCCGATGAACAGGAACAGGAAACCTCTGCAGACCCGTACAACATTGCATACCCAGAGTATTCGTTGGATGAGGAAGAGGGGATATCAGAATAGATAGGAAATATAATAGAATTACGTACAAACGTAGGACTTTATCGGCTCTAGACAAGTGACCCGCATGCGGGACTATTTAAATATCGTTGCTGCAATCGTATTCCACGCTTTCGTAGGATTTTCCAGGAGTAAAGTGTCAGCCATAATGCAGGAAGGCGTTCGCAGACCGCGTATGCATGGAAAGTGACACAAAGCCCCGAAGACGTCTAGAGCAGTGTCTGCCACCTTTGTTTGGTAAATTTCATTTTGGCAGGTGTCACGGATTTGTTGAGGGTCCACGGAGTTCAGAGATTCTCAACGGTTTTTAGACCATTATGAGCAACCATGGGCCGTCGAGATCTGTATTTTTGTGTCCCTGCATTGCTGCTGTGGCTGGGTAGCAAGCATGTGCATTCTCGCTGGCAACGACCAACAGTGCAATGCACGAAAAATTTTCTAGACACGGATCACTTGACAATATGCAAGCGAGAATCTATTGGTCCAGCCAAAAGGCGGACGAGAAGAGCCCAGCCGGGTCCGCGACAAATAATCGAGTAAGCCCCACTAAAGCCTTCCCCCACCGTAAAAATATGCCAAACCAACGTCGTGCAAGCTGCACCTATACGCAAGGCATGGTCACCTAGGAAGTCACATATCAACTTTGGCCGGAGTCGGGCAAGGCGGCGTATTTTCGTGCCCAATTCCACCTGGCCCTTTTTCTCGCTGCCTTTGCCGACGCCCCTCCCCCACAATCTGTCGCACCCACCCGCGCAATAATACGTAATCAGCAAGGCTCTGCACGTTCGTGTCACGCACTATAAAACTGGTGAATTCGACACTTTTCATCCACTCACATCAACACCATTAGACTAGGCGTGTTCCCAGCTCCAGCTCCACGCTCCGCTTTCTTACCACGATGCCACGCCGCAACAGTAACGCGCCCTCCATCCCCGTGGTGGCCACTATTGATATTGGAACCACCTCGGCCAGAGCCATTCTTTTCTCGCAAGAGGGGGTGGAGATCGCCAAGCACCAGATCGAGTACTCCACCACGGCGTCAGAGGCGCCTGCAGGCTCCAAGAACACCGACCAGTTCAGAAGACGGTCTTCTCTTTTGAGACATAACGAGCCAATTTTTACTGCCGAGGGTATCGCCATTTCCATCACCGATGACGTGCAGATCGAAAACAACGCAGCTTCTGCAGGTCCCACGCTTCGGTTCCCGCGTCCCGGGTGGGTCGAGTGCATGCCTGTGCATATCTTGGCCAACGCAGTGCAGTGCTTGACCGCATGTCTTATCACCTTGCGTAAGATCAACCAGAACCCCAGTCTCAAGATCAAGTACAAGATCAAGGCTATCGGAATCGCCAACATGAGAGAGACCACCATCGTGTGGTCCAGAAAGACCGGGAAGCCGTTGTCCAACGGTATCACATGGACCGATACCAGAACGGCCGAAATTGTCCAGCATTTGGAAAAGATGATTGACGACGACCGCAAGGAAGAGTTGAAGCAGAAGACCGGATTGCCGTTGTCAACATATTTCTCTGCTGCCAAGTTGAGATGGCTCTTGGACAACGATGACACCATCCGCGAAGAGTACGAGAAGGGTGATGGAAACTTGATGTTCGGAACCGTGGATACTTGGTTGATTTACCACTTGACCAAGGAGAAGAACTTTGTCTCGGACGTGACCAACGCCTCGAGAACGTACTTCATGGATCTCGAGACCAAGGACTACGACGACGACCTCTTGGACTTCTGGGGCATCGACCCCACCAAAATCCGCTTGCCCAAGATCGTGTCAAGCTCCGAGCTCTACGGTTCGTTCGCGGCTCCCAACTTGTCTAACTTGGGTTTCCACAACCGGATCACCCAGGAGGCCTACGATATCTTGAAGGCTATCACCGGTGTGCCCATCTGTGGGTGTCTCGGAGACCAGTCTGCGTCTTTAGTGGGGCAGCTTGCAGTGAACCCTGGATCTGCAAAATGCACCTACGGTACCGGATGTTTCCTTTTGTACAATACCGGAACCACCAAGTTGATTTCGGACCACGGTGCGCTCACCACATTTGGGTTCTGGTTCCCCACGCTTGACGGCGAGGACGGCAAGCCGCATTATGCATTGGAAGGTTCTATTGCAGTTGCAGGTTCCATTATCCAATGGTTGAGAGACAACTTGAAGTTGATCGAAGAGGCCAAGGATATCGGCCCGTTGGCTTCACAGGTCCCCAATTCCGGTGGTGTGGTGTTCATTCCTGCGTTCTCGGGATTGTACGCTCCATACTGGGACGGCGGTGCCAGAGGTACCATTTTCGGCATGACGCAGTATACTTCTTCGGGTCACATTGCGCGGGCTGCATTGGAAGGGGTTTGTTTCCAGGTGCGTGCGATCTTGCGGGCCATGGCGAACGATGCCGGGGCCTCGGAGGATTTCTTGGAGGATGCATTGAACAACCAGCACGAGAAGAAGCCGTTGTCGACTTTGGCTGTGGACGGAGGTATGTCGAAGGCTGATGAGGTGTTGCAGATCCAGGCAGATATTTTGGGACCCTGCGTCACGGTGCAGCGTGCGCTCATATCCGAATGCACGGCGTTGGGTGCAGCCATCGCTGCAGGATTATCATTCAAGGACCCAGAGGAAAGAATCTGGAAGGATTTCGACGACGTTGTGAAAAAGATCACCGAAGGCGCAGACCACGAAAACAACAAGTTTGTGGCGGAGTTGCCCGACAACGACAGAAGAAAGATCTGGAAGAGATGGGAAAACGCCATCGAACGTGCGCGTGGATGGTTGGACGAGGAATAAAGTCACTGGATCCACACCGTCATACCAATTCTCATCACCATATATTCTCTTAATCACGTAACCTAGATGCTAAATACATAGAGCTCTATGATAGACACTGAAATGCAACTGACTGTAAATTGTCGAAATGTGTATAAAATCACTGGAACAGAAGTTTCTCGAACTTGCCACTGGTCACAACCATTGGCTGGTTGACTAAAATCACTGAAACGAAGATTCTTTTTTTGGTTGAAAGCGCCACTTTTCGGATGCTGCAGGCTATTCTATAAGTATTCCCTTTTGTGCTCCGCAGACTATATCCTTGCACACTCGTTCTCGCTGTCGTAGTCGTCGATATTCAAGTAGTTGCTCTCGGAGTTGTTGGTGGACTCCTTTTCGGATTCTTCGTCGTAGATGATGTCTCCGGGGTTGTCCTCCAACGTCAAGTTGTCTATGTTGAAGGAGCTGTCGACCAACTTGTTCCGCTTGGGCTCGGCCTTTTTGGGGGACAACGTGGTGATCATGTCGCTGAAGAAGCGGGTGGTCTTGGTGGAAAACTCGTCGAAACGGTCATCCCGGATGTTGGACTGGAAAATCGTGGACGCCTTCTTTTTCATGTTGGAGAACTCGTCGTTGTGGATGGAGAACATGCTGGACGCCTTTCTCGTGATGCTCTGTATGGTGAAGTCGTCGTGGTTTCCCGGATCGAACATGCTGGTGGCACGGGCCTTGATGTTGTTCAACAACTCCATTTTGGCGACCCGGTCCTCGGGATTTTTCGACAACCGCTCGAGCTCGTGGGTGGTCTCAATGTGTGCTTGCTTGTAGATGTCCAACTTGTTGGACTCCTCCAACGCGCGGAACTTCTCTTCCCGCTTGGCCTTCTCGAGACGTGTGGCGATGTCTTCGAGTTCAAACCGGAGCCGCTTGATATGGTCCTCGTGCTCTTTGATCTGGGTCTGCTTCCACGTGTACTGTTCTATCAACTGTCTGGAGAGGTCTTTGGGTGCCAATGCCACGAACGGGTCCGATAACGCTGGGATGTGTGTCTTTTCGGGTCCGCTAGCTTTGGCGAGTTTCTGGAACTCGTTAGCACGGGCTTTGACGGTTCCGGGGCCTAGGTTGATCCGGTCATTACGTAAGGGCTTCAAGGGAGAGGTGCTAGAAACTGGTCTTGCCGATTTTTTAAGCGGTGAAGGGGTAGCCGGGACGATGTTTTCTTTGTTGAGCATCGGGTATTCTTTGGAGGCAGTGGAGGCAGTAGGGATGGGCGCAAAGGCTGGAGACAACGGCTCGATTTGGCAAGGTTTTGCGCTTTCAGCTATGGAGACACGGCGACGTAGGAAAAGGTGGTGTAGGGGCTCGTAGGAACTGGTCCGGAGTGTGGTGTGAAGAATTCCACTTGGGCGGGTCGGATTTGCAGTCTGATGGGTTTCCTGATATGGCAGGATGCAAACATGCGCCGCACGGGGCGCGGCGCTGGGGTACTGCACGTGCGTGCAGTGTTTTGCAGCGGCGTCAGTGGTTTCCCAGTGGCAGAGTTGTCTGCAGACACTGCAAGCAGTCCCGAAGTTGAGGCCCTAGTGGGACGCAAAGTAAATGCAGACCCCCGATTGTGCCCCTTTCCCCCGGATGTGCACCCTCCACGCGAACCCCAGTCCCGCCGCCGTGCGCAGGTGTCCGCATGCTCAAAATTCACGGGCCCAAAATCGTCCCCGACATTATCACGTGCGTGCTCGCCTCGCCACTTGTTTTATAAGCAACCGTTTTTCGTCCTTCACGGTTTTCCAACACAATCCACCGAAAACGCCCGCAATCCACCAATCATGGTCTGTCTGTTAGCCAAAGTCAAGTGCTTCCTCGCCACCTTCCTCGTGATCTACGCCACGTACCTCGTGTCCTACAAGTGTGTCCAATTGAAGGAGTCCTCCTTGGAACACAATGTCCAGACCGTGTTCCACCCATTGACCCATACCCACAACCAGGCGTGTGACGCGTTGAACAAGGGCCACGAGCTCGTCAGGCCTTACGTGGCCCACGTCCACCGGTTCCTTGACGACCACGTGCACTCCCACCCGTTGTTTGTCCAGTACAAGATCGAGGAGAAGATCACCTGTGCTAAGGGCAAGTTTTCCACCTACGTGTGCCCCTACGTGACCCAGCTTTTCCGGTTGATTGAGTTCGTCGAGCTCCGCGTCTACGAGTACTTGCTTTTGGCATGGACCGAGGGCAAGAAGCTCGCCAGCGGGTCCAAGTGAGGGCTAGGCGTGATTAGTTGTACGAATAGCGGAGATTCCGATGCTCCGCGCACGCTGCGGTGTTGACGGGTGATCCCATGCCGCCAGCTGCAGGATCGAGGGCCATTGCAGCCATGATTATCTAGCAATATACGATTGAAAAATGTGTCAAGCGTGAGTTGCCAGTTGTGCGGGAACCGGGGTTTTGGCCGGCTCCGTTCCTGCGCTTGTGTTTGTAGTATGGATGTTTTGAGCAGTAGCGATGCGATTGTTCCCTTGTGCTGTATGAATCACGGTGTTGCAACTTCCGTTGGTCCGTCGGAGCTCACGGCTGCTCGCGTTCCTTGCATAGACGAACGCACTTAATTATCTGAATTGGGATGTTGATGGGAGTCGTCAGGACTACCACAAACCAGCCATGCTTTTCCTCGGGATAATGCTAGGCTATTCAGAAGCATTGAGGTTGAGCTGACCAAGCACCAGATGAGACTTTAGAGAACGCACATCAGACGAACAAAATAAACGAGCAAACCAGAACGAGCACAGAAAATCCGTAGGTTTTGACTATTGAGAGCTTTTGGTCCCTTGGTGTAATCAAGCTTCCGGTGATCGGAAAAATCGTGGAACGGTTCCTTGGGCGCAAATGTGCATTGACGGCTCTGAAATAATCGGAACATCCATACTGCAGTAGATAATTTCGGCAAGTGGGCAGGGAATAAAATGAATAACGTTGTGGCTTCTAAGAAGAAAATCCTAGAGTCATGAATCTGTAAGATGATCTGCATAAATCAGAGGTCGATTGTACCAGTCACATTTCTTGAATTTTTCAAAATTTCACAGACTCGTCATTTTCAGAAATCCCAAAACACACTTCAAACACCATTATTTCACACACAAATATTTCACCCACGAGTAATTCCTCTCCTCCAAATCCCATCCCCCACCTCTCATCCCAACTCGTCGCTCTGGGTCACCTGACTCCCATCTGGTAGCGCGCACCTCATGATATTCGATCCTCAAATTCCACGCTAGCACCAGCGATGTTTCTCAGCGTGTGGCTTCCCGTGCACGTTTTCGTGGCGTACGTCATATACACGCTCTCCGCGGTGTGTCCCATCGCCAACCCGGCGCCCATCGACTTCCACGCCTTTTCCCACTCCTCCCCCGTGACTTACCACACATGTGTGGTGGGCCACCAATACATCAAACCCGTGTACTTGGGAACGATCCAGCCGCTCTACGACGTGCACGTGCAGCCCGTGGTGGCCCTGGTTGACCAACAGCTCCAATTGAGGGCCCATTTCCGTCGTATGGGCCGGTTTCTTGCGAATTTGGACAAGAACCACAAGGTGAGCCGATTCGTCGACCGTCGGACCGAGGAAGCCCAGCGAGGCGTGGACGCGGTGTGTCACTGGTTTGATCACCAGGTGCTGCCCCGGGCGGCGTCGGCGGTGGCTGTTTTGGGAGATAAACTCGCCCAATACTCGCAGTTGTTGACCGTTTTCGTCCACAGCCAATGGGCAGCGATAAAGCCGGCAGTGAACTCGGTGTGCAGCACGGTGGGCGGCACGTTGAAGCCCTACGTGGACCGTGTGTCACAGACAGACGCCGGTGCACGTGTGCTGTACTGGGTCCACCATCTGGTGGAGGCGTTCTGGGCGAAAGCAAACACCACGTATCTCCAGGAAAAGAGAGCGTTCATCAAAAAGGAGTTCAAGAACTTGGTCAAGTTCAACGACTTCTCGGGTGCGGTGTCCCACACGGTGGAGGAGATCGACTCGTTGTTGCACGACGACGAGCCCTCGGGCTCCGACGACAGCGACGGCTACGAAACCTTGACCTATACCTTGACGTCCACCGTCACCGCTACCGCCACCGAAGTGGGCATCAGCGTGGACGATTACAAGGACCACAACGTGGCCCGGTTGAACGAGGAGTTGGAGCTCTGGGACAGCAAGGTGGCCAGAACGTTGGACTTGGCGACTCATAACTTGGCGGTGGAGATGAAACCCGTGGTCGACGCAGCCATTGCTTCCGTCAAGGATGACATCAGCGCCAAGATGCAGGCATTGCAGGTGGATAATCACAAGCAGTACCAGAAGTTGAACAAGATGACCGGCGAGATCAACAAGGATTACGAACGCATCAAGCAGTCCAACGACACCACCATCGAATCGTATTCCAGACAAGATGTGAGAGACGTCATCGCCGACACCTATGAGACGCCGGAAGAGTTGGTCAAGACGGTCCAGAACGAGTATTTGATCAAAGCTCACGAAAACGTGGTGGACAGCTATTTCAAAGCGATCCAGGACACCATTGACATCTTGGAGACTTTCGCAGAAACAACCATAGCAGAGTTCTCGAAACTGTTGGCAGCGTTGTTGGAGGAGTTGGCTTTCGAAAACGAGGAGATCTCCTGGCAAGCATGGAAACAATTCCATCGCATCAAGGAACAGCTCTTCGATTTCCGTGACTCTCTCATGGACACAGCCAACGAGTACAAGTTGAACAAGCCCAACAACAAGGAATTGAAGACTATTGGTTTGGACGAGTGGAATGTGTACTTGAGAAACGTCGAGTTCCACCTCAATTTCTTGCTTCGTGACAATGATGATTATTTGAAGCTAGCCAGGGCTAAGGCAAACATTGCTTTTCAATTGCGTGAAGGGTTGGTCAGAGATATAGAGAAGGCGAGAGAGGCAGAAGCTAACAAGGAAGAGGAACATGAGGAATTCGCGGATACCGATTCAATTGAGGACAACGAGGAATTGGCAGATACCGGTTCAATAGAGGAGACATCAAATCAGGAAGAGCCAGTATCGGAATTAGATGAAGAATCCGAGTCCCCACAATCCGAAGAAGAGGACACCGTGCTCAGACAGCCAGACACCGTGATCAATGCACCAGCAGCGGAAACAGATGATTTCATTGGCGGAAGTGAAAGGGGTGATGGGGAAGATCCAATCGTGGGGAATGTAGAACACGAGGACGAATCTATTGCTGCAGCCGACGCAGACGAGGAGGAGGATGCGATTGTGGGGAATCCGACGACAGCGAAAATCCAGTTCGGAGAGGTGAGGAGTCCGAGGAAGACTCGCTTAGTGACACCGAGTATTTAGCTCGTAATTAATGGAGATGCACGCACCGCAAGGCGCACTGATAACAGAACTCCGAGGCACCGGCGATAAGTAGGCTTAACAAAAGAAATGCGGTATTGCATTTCATCACGGTTCCCCCCCCCCCCCCCCCCCC